>BMAO01013910.1:0-110093 GCA_019973975.1 Trichonephila clavata
CTCAAAATTTCTTTATCCTATCATATTTTTTTAAGATTAAAAACTAAATAAATTTAATGCAATGCTGAAATATTTTTGGTATTCAATACAGTGTCCCTTAAATAACAACTATTGAAAAAAAATACAAACAAATGCACTCTGAATGCTTAAGCCAAAGTAACACAAGACAAAAATTTACATCAGTTACAAATGGATATAAATCAGAGTTTCTTCAAGGCAGTACTTGAAAGAAAGAGGATGATAAAATTGTTAGAAAGGAGTAACTCTTAAAAGAATGTCATATCTTCATAAAGTACTTTTCTCTAAATTTCATCTCCAAAACAGTTTCCGAACAAAGGAAATACTATTTTGGCTTTAAATCCTTTAAGTTTTCTACACACGTGGTAAATATAATATATAAGATTTAAACAATCAGTCTGCGAAACAATTTTTCATTATCAGAAAAAATTATTTTTCAAGTGAATAAAAATGTTTTTACTCATAAGATGACCTATTCAATATTCTCAGATGCTTTACATCAAACAAAAAGCTTAAATTCGTAGCAATGTAATTAATAGCTATCAAAATTCGAGTTCTCATTAATTACGCCTTCGAGCAATACTTTTCTGTTTTCTAAAACGCAATCTTCAAATAAATGTCAAAAGCGGTGCGATATAGACATTGCTCCAGGAAATTCTTAAAAAAAGATCTAGAAGATTATTATGTACAAATTAATCTATAGAGAATTCGTGTCTGTTACAAATACATTGCATGTTTATTCAAGGAGATTTAAAGGTAAATCATCCATGAATTTGGAAGCTTTAAGCAATAATCTTTAAATTCGTGTTTCGAAGTTTACATTCTGAAATTTTTGGGAATGAGAGAAATCTTTAGTTATAAATTATATTTCTGATTAGAGAGTTAGTACAATAAAAGTCCCAAAACCTCTGCTGAATGTGGACTAAGGATTGGTCGATCTTGTGAAAATGCAGGATTATCGAGAATGGAATCACAAAAGAATAAGTATGAGTGCATGCTTGGAATATATTGTACTGCACTAGTATGTATTACTTGTTTAGGAATGCACAGAAAATAAAATGACTGCCCAGATACCTTTAAGCAAAAGAAAAGGACGTAATTTATGAAGGTATACAGCATTTACTACATAGAAATGAAAATTAAGAAATTAATAGTTTATATTGTGAGTGTGTTGGTGTGTGTGTGTGTCTGATCAGACAAACCTCAAAAAATATTCTAAGATGACATAAAGATGTCTATAATGAAAGTTGAGTTGACATATTTGCATAAACTGACTGTTTTTCTTAAAGATATTAAAAATGTCCTGTTGTTTTCCGTACAGCAATCTACGTTTCGATGCTTCAACACAAAGATGATGAAGGAACAGAAAGTTCATTACCGATGCAACTTATTGTTCAAAATACTGAAGAGCGCTTTCGATGGCCTTTAATCATAGACTATTTAATATTTTAGGGGTTTGTACGGTGTCCTCAATGTTAACGTCTCCATCACTTTCCGGCATTTTTTTTTCATTAACTGTAAAATCTGCAAACATTTCTGCATTGGGCATTATGCCTTGCTCGGTATGTACGTTTTGTTACTCGGTTTGGCCGGATTAAGGCGTGTCGAGTTTTCTGGACTTGAGTGTATATTTCTGTGTTTGCATTGATATTTAGAGATGGATATGCCATTTTTGTGTTCGGAAAGTTAGTTAAAATTTAACTTAACGAGAAAGAATTTTTTGAAAATATTTTTAAAAAATACATAAAAAAATTTAAAAGTAAACATGTTTGTATTCTTGTCATTACAGATTTTTATAAACGTATCCCAGTACCCTAAAATTGTAAATTTTACCACAAATTGACAAATTTTTTTGATTTTATTTTATAGGCCACATTATTAGCTTTATAAAAATACCAAGTTTATTATTTTCCGTTCACTAGAACAAAAACTACAATTGCTTTAGTCAAAGCAAATGTCCCTACTTCAAGTACTATGTCAAAATTTAAAACGCATTTTACTCAAAATGTGTTTTTTTTAAATGCTCAAACGGAGACACAGCGATTGCTAAAAATACTTTGAAAATAATTAAATGAAATTTTTTTGCACGTTCTTTAGTAGAAATGTTTTAACATTCAGATTTATCAGTCACTGTTTTATAACAAAATTTACAGACCCTTATGCTAATATAATCACTGTTTTTTAAGCAATTTTATATAATAACTTTGATAAATTGGTCTAGTTTTTGTAAAAATTAAAATCTCTTATTGTGGAAGTCATTTCAAGAATGAATAATATAGCAACACATCAGAATTGAAAATTTAAAAAATATTTATAAACTTTTGGTACAAAATGGACAACATTTGTTATTTTTTGTAAATTTTTACCCATTTTAGTAATAATAATTTCCTTTTCTCTTCTTAATTTTAGCAAATTTTAATTAAAATGTACTAAGCAAATCTAAAAAACAACATAAAATCTCTATACCTCCATTTTTTTTTTAAAAAAAAGTTGTCACAAGCAATGACCTTAATGTCATCCATAATTTAAATATCCATCCAATCACTGAACTCTCAGAAAAAATAATAAATAATTGATTAATTAACCCCAATTTTGTACTTTAAAATAATCTTGTCTTTTCAATTAAAAATCAAATAGTTCATTTTTTTTAAAAATAATATTTTAATCCTACGTAAGCATTTTTAAATTAAGAAAATGAAAAAAATGAAGTGTGTAGAATGAAAAAATAGACTTCCAAAACTCTTAAAAGAACAAGATTAATGATATCTTTTTAATTTCAGTTAGAAAGTCAGTACATTTGCATTTGTTTAACATAACTTTTACGTGATAAAAAGCGTTGTAAAATACAAAAAAAAATTATGTAGACAGCTGTTTATTCATCTATCTACTTGACATGTAATTAATTAACTTCTTCACATGGAAATTTCATCCTCTTTTAAGAGAGCAAAGTGAAGAGCATTTTGAAAAGCATTCCAATAATCCGTGGAATATATAAATATACCTTTATCTAGTTTTTAAAAGGTTTTTCTTTAATATAACTCATTTGAAGGTTACGTACTTATTTAATGTAATAAGTGTGACTTTTGCTTTTGGGTTTTTTTTCCGATTTTATGCACATATTTAGATTATCATTGAAAAGCAGAAAGTCAAACAGAAGTATTTATCGCTATTTAAAAGCTTTTATTTCGTACACATTAATGCGTTTTTAATTTTTGTAATAATCAAATACCATTGAGATTTCACGTCCATATTTTTCCCTTCTTAGTTTTACTATACCGAATTTATATGAAAGTCCTATAAAAAAGCTTTCATCGTTTTTCAATTATAATTAATATAATAAACTAAACGTAGTCATTAATTTTTTTTTTCATTTATGTATCTAAAAATAATAAATTAAAATTATTTTTCCAATTTTTGTTAAAAGTAAACCAGAAACATGGCTGTGTGTGTTTTTTTTAAAATTCATATGATAACTTTAGTTGATAAATATCAAGATGAAGAATGTTAATGCTTATTTTCAACAGTGAGTTTGACGATTATGAGTGTGCACAAAAAGATTAATTATTTCTGCCATTTTTTTCTATACTCATATTTGGAAATAACCGGCTGGGTGGCGTGGCTGGTTTGTCGCTGATCTTCTGCACCTAACGTTGCGGATTCAATCACGGCCCAAGTCGGTGGATTTCCATGATGCAGAAATTTGACAGCTGCCACATGTCTTATAATTATACTGCATGTAAAAAATCCCTGGAGAGTGTGTTTGGTTTGGGTGCTCTTGGCAAATTTAAATCCTGGTACAGGTTAGCATCGCCGGATCTCAGATGCCTCCCTCTGGGGGGGGGGGACTGCGCGTCAAAATTACCGTCAGCGATTACTATCCGTCTAAATGGTTCCGCACTAAAAATAAGTACCAGCTTTCCGGAATGTATTAGGTTTATAATGGTAAGACACCAATCCATAGCCCATTAGAAATTAGAAAAAATATTTGAAAATAAAAAATTAACCGAAGAATAGCGTTTTTCTAATTTCTTCCAGAACCTCCTACACACATCAGTGTTTCACTCTAGTAAATAACCATAATAATAATACAGCGTCGAAAACTGGTAATTATTTTAATTTAATTTAATTAATTAGCCGGTAGTTAATAAATGAATATTTGAAAAAACTATAATAACTTCAAATGTCATCCACTACAAGTTTATAAAAAAGTATTTGAACTTGATTGGATGAGAATTTGAACAGGATAAATATATGTATAAATATAGAGAGAGCGTGGGCTAAAGTAGGAATTGAAAAAGAGATAAGAGAAAATTCAGTTCCATATCAACTAATTAGAAATACTAGTTGTCATTTTGTAGGTTCTTTTATATTACGAGCATAATATAAATAGTTTAAACTCATTTTCTGTTCTGATAATGAAATTATTCCATTTAAGTAAAAACCAATTTGTTTAGAACGAAACAATTTTTTTCTCTCGATGGATCTCATTTCAGACAGTGATTTATTGTGCCCAATGATTTTCCAAACACAAACATTATAGTCATATATCGCGTGCTTTCCCTGTCATAACAGTTTGCCCCATCGATCATCATTTTCATAGGGAACTGCAATTACAAAAGGTTTCTCTCAATTACGCTTCGTGTGAAAAGATTTAATGCCGTCTTGACAGGTTAAAGAAATTTTCTAAATATTTTATCTTACGTGAATGGAATCTTTAATTAGGGATATATTAAAATTGAATGAGGTTAGTATTTTGGCGTACAATACTTGTATTGATTGTGTCATCAAATTGCTTGATTTGGGCTTATCACAAATTTGTAAATGTTGTAAATGTAGATATGTGTTTTTAATAACAACTAAAACTAGTTATTAATTCCAATCAATGTTAGTGTTCTCTTCATAATAAATTGATTTTCTCCATTTTGAAGCAATGATTGAAGATCTGGTATAAAAGGTTAATTTTGGGAATCATGACAAAAATAAATTGTTGATATTTTGTTAATAAATCAAGATATACTATATGCAATACCCCTCATACTATTTTTTTATGCTTATGTACGTTTTAAAAACTATTATGGATCAATGACAACAATTGAAGCATGGAAACCTCATTTAAAAAGAAACAGTTATGAAGCAATTAAACTATTGTTAAGTTAACCCTTTCATGGGTCTTGTAAATATAACTTTCCATCTAAAATCACAGTTATTAGAAGCGCAAAACCCATTATAATATATTTGTCTTGGTATTAATAACGATGGAAAACTAATTCATGCTTCACTTTTGTGCTTCTGCAGATAACCCAGTGATTATAACATCTGTAAATTAGATAAAGAAAATATGATACTAAATTAGAAGTCAAAAAGTAACAATGTCATGGGAGGGGTTGATTGCTTCCAAAAAAGAAAAGAACAATACCAAATAAAAAGGACATCTATAAAATCGTTGCATTATATTATTTATTTTATTATTGACCTTGCCATCACAGAATAGTTGCATAATATGGCAAGCGAACAAAAGAAACAGAAGTTTAGACCAGCTAACATTATCTATAGCATTAGCTCGTCGCCTAATAAACGGATATTCCTCAACAGAAAAAGAAAAAAAGTGTGCAGTTCCGGATGATGTGGGCTTATCCAGTGTGCGAAATCATATGCCAAAGATCTAATAGAAGGATATTCCTCAACAGAAAAAAGAAAGGACGTCTTGCTAGTTCCTAGAAAAGAAGTGTGTAGTTCCGGAGGATATGGGGTGCTTATCCAGTGTGCGAAATCAGATACCAAAAATCTAATAGACGGATATTCTTCAACAGAAATAAAAGAACTTCCTACTAGCTTCCAAGAAAAGAAGTGTGCAGTGCCGTATTATGTGTGCTCATCCAGTGTGCGTAATCATATGTCAAAGATATAATAGATGGATATTCATCAACAAAAATAAAAGAATGGACTTCATACTAGCTTCCCAGATAAGAATTGCGCAGTTCCGGATGATGTGTGCTTATCCAGTGTGCAAAAGCATATGCCAAAGATGGTTTCAAACTATAAACGACGTAGGGAATGTAGCAGAAAGGGACAAGAGAGAACAGTGTCCGCTACATGTGTGTAGAATGTGATGCCCCCTCGTAAATTGCAACATGCTTCTGTCCCTTTCATGCCAAATAGTTACCATTAAATTTAACTTTCTTAAGGGCGGTGAATGGTTCCTTGGGAAGCATTCGTCCTACCCCTAGAATTGAAATGTAAACATAAAATTCTGCAAAGTAAAAAATATTTCCTGAAATGTTATTGTTTATTTGTTAATAAAACATAAGATCTGCGAGAAATTCAAAAGAAAAATAAATGGTTCACGAAAGGGTTAAAGTAACCTTTATACTTCTGACTCATAAAAAATTATTATTCTTACAGTTCTGTATACTGCAGAAACGTCGTCACTCCATTACCCGGCAGCAGCAGCTCAGATATCATTTCCAGATTCAGATAGGTCCGGGGTTCAAACCCCGGGTTGGGCAAAGTAACTCAACCTTTCATCCCTTTAGTTGCTCGATAAACAAGCACCAAGCTTACTTTACAAAAAAGGGTTTAATGTCAGACTGACCACCTGACCGAAACATCTGCTCATGTACTTCAGTGCCAAAGATCAAGAAAATCGAGTGGGACCAGTAGGCCTTGTGTCCTTTTGGGGAGTTGCACCACGGAGTTTAGTTTAAATGCCTTAATAAAGAACGTACTTTTCTTTCATTTAAGAATATTTCAACAGTTTATTTTCTGTTGTAATCTTGAGCAAACAATACATACAATATTTAGTACAATAATTAGTACAGTATAATATTTTGTACAGTACAATGTTTTCTGAGGAAGCACTCGTACTTGTTCCCTATAATTCTCGATAAAACCAACATTTTCACAAATTTGGCCACCATTCGGTCCAGCAAATAAAGGAAAAGTACTTTTGATATTTTAAGGAGTCAACCTACTCAACAAAATGTTATTCCATGCTTATCAGAAATGAGATTACAGAAGAACCGTCAAATGGTTCATTTGCAGTACGAACATAAAATATTCATTCAAAATCCCCATACATTTATACTAGGCATTTGCGACAGCCTTTAACCATTGGTGAAAAGTATGAATTAAATAATTGATAAAGACCATGGTCTCTTTTTCATTTAAAACTTCAAATTTCTTCACTGTTTCAATACAGCAGAAGCAACAAAATATGTGAAAAAGAAAAATGTCGAATATTTACGTTTTATACCGTCAACCAACTTCAACATATCGAAGGTATAGCTAATTCAAAAGATGTCGTCAAATGCTGACATCGTTATCAAATATTATTGTATAATGTATGTGGAAATGTGGATAGGTAGCCAGTAGTGGAAATGGCTTTCCACTACTGGCTACCTATCACGGCATTTAGCGACGTCTTTTATTTTGACGAAATTGGTCGACAGTGTAATATGTAAATACCAAAATTCTTAGGAAAGCCCTTCCAATAAAGTTCACTAATTATTCGACAGAAGAAAGTAAGCTTTCAATATATCTATCTCTTCATAATTTTTTTAAAATTATTAATATTAAATTTGAAAAAACGTATTGATTGTCAAAACAAAACTAAGCAAAGTATAAAAATTAATTAATTTATTAATTAAAATCTCATGAACAAGAACGCAAATTCATAATAAAAATGAATTAAACAAATTTAAATATAGTTTTTTCCCCTTTAAAGTATAAATAAATACCTACTCCACTGAAAACATACTATTTTCTATACGTATATGAGGCGATTATTTAAAACTAATATGTAAATATTATGTTTTACACCAGCGCGGAACACAGTTTTCCCCAAACAAAATCCTAGCAGACCGCTTTTCAACAAAAACGAAGAGACATAATTGCATCCCAGTCAGTAAATCTGATAGTTGAAATCAATAGTTTTTATCTATTACACCCCTGCAACTCCCACTCCCGCCTTTGAGAATCGATTTCTCTCTAAACCTCGTTTTACTTAACAAAAAAACAAGTTTGTAAAATTTCAGTAGGTGGTCTAACAGCGTTCCAAAAACGGTAATGTTTACCTATAATTCTATCGGAATCGCTTTAGGCAAAACCCATTCAAAGAGGATCTCTAATTAGCAAAGAAACATGTCTACCAAATTTCAAGTCTGTAGGTATAATAGTTCGAAGGTTTCGTTTATAACGCCTTCGAAGCCCTTTTTTTTATTGAGAACATTTATAAACCCCGTGCCCCACACAATGTATCACAGGGGGCTTACAACACAAACATCCATGCCTTCTCTGGGATTCGAACCTAGTCACTACGGCACCGCAGTCAGCGTCACTAACCACTATACCGGATGGGTGGCCCGCAATCCTTTTGGAAACTGATTTCCTCAAAATTAATTTTCAGCAGATCTCTATTAAACAAAAGAAACATATTTACGAAATTCAAGTCTATAAGTTTAATAATTAAAAACGGGTATTTTCTCCCCGTAAATGTCCCGTTCCCCCTTGGGCGCAGTTTTTTACAAAAGCGTTTTTTCTTGGATCTCTAATCAATAGAAGAAACATTCTTACCAAAGTTCAAGTTTGTAGGTGTATTAATTCCAAAAATCTTGCAATGATTGAGAGTCACTTCTCACCTGTATTTATAATAAGATTCTTCAAAAGTAAATGCTAGAAAAATTCGTTCCCTCCCACATTTAAAAGCACTTGTTTGAGAAAATATTATCACACTGCAAAATATATTTTTGAAAATACAACTTTATGGTGACCGATTCTAGGAAACTCTACGCGGAATATATGGATTATTTGAATGAGTGAGGGAGTAAATATTAACGTCACACTTCTAAGCTATACTCGAGGGCATTTGGCGATGGACCTCGTAATTTTGAACAACGGTTAAGTGACGAGGATGACACCTGAGCTGGCACCTCCCTCTCCTAACTACCACTCCACACCAACGGGAGGACGTGTGAATTCTCGACAGATTTTACGTGCACCACTCCCCTATACAGCGGGTCTTCAGGTGTATTAGGCTCGAACTCATGAAATGCCGTTTAAGATCCTTTGCCTTGACCATTAGGCTACCACCAGTCTTAGATTATTTGAAAATGAATGTTCATGGTTTTGAAATGTCATTCTCAAAAATATTTCGGGGGTCGCGGTAGCCTAGTTGTCAAGGTATCGGATCTTGGCTGGCATGTTATGAGTTCGAAACCAGTACTCCTAAAGACCCCCCTCCCTTGTAGAGGAGCGATGCACGTCAAATCTCTCGAGAACTCTAACGTCCTCTCGTTGGTGTGGTGTAGAAGATAGGAGAGGGGTGCCAGCTCAGGTGTCGTCCTCGTCACTTGACCATGGTTCAAAATAACGTGGTCAGTCGCCAAAAGCCCTCGTGTATATGAACAATGCGACGTTAATATTCCTTCACTCACCCGAAAATATTTTACTTTTTGGCAATATTAATTTTTAAAAACACCTAAAATGTTTAATTCTTGTTAACCAATTAACGTTTTTGTAGAAAATTTTATTTTCTGATATCCTCCATTTCGAGACAAAAAAATAAAAATTTAATAAAAAAGTATAAATTGTAATCAACAATGCAATACTGCTAACTAGATTCAGTTTGCTACTACTGAAATTGAATAAAATCGCCTGAAACCTAGATCAATTGTTACTCCATCTACGGAAACTGAATACAAAAAAATTAAATCCTAACTTCGAACTACAACAAACTCAAATCAAACTGCACTTTTTCTTTGAGTCAATGAACTTAAAATTCACGTCGCAATTCACAGCATTTGTCTACCCTCTGAATAGTAATGATTATTCAATACAGTGAATATAAATCGCATTATACGGTCTCGCAATCGAGCGTTGTATTTGAATTCCGGCTATTATTTTTACTTCCGACAGCCATTGGCAATTGAAAGCAAATCTAGTTGCCATATTTGTTTATAGGCCTACTTTTAACAATTATCACGTTAAACAATTATATTTATTTATTGCATGTAAATTTTGTGGACATCAATCACTTCACACAAAATATTTTATTGCTATACTATAAATGAAACTTTTTTTCTCAACTTGACAACTAAGCCTTTGCAAACTCCTCAATTCCATATTGAGAGAGCCATTTCCTGGTGGCTCCATCTATTGGCGGCACTTGCTGCCAAATTTTGACACTTAAATTAATTTGAATTCCAGCTCTGCCGTGATTAATTTTCCCAAAACACCAGAGCCAAATTGACTCTCGAGGGATTTTTTATATGTCATATAATCATATAACATGCGTGCCTACGACTTTCGTATCCAGAAAACATACCGACTCCAGCCGGGATAGAGTGAGTGAATATTAACGTCGCACTGTTTAGCAACATGAGGGCTTTTGGTGACGGTCCGCGTAATTTTGAACCATGGTCAAGTGACGCGAACGACACCTGAGCTGGCACCCCCTCTCCTAACTACCACAACACACCAACGGGAGGATATTTGAGCTCTCGACAGATTTAACGTGCATCGCTCCCCTACATTGGTTGGTCATTAGTGGTACTGGGATCGAACTCATGACAGGCTAGCCATGAGTGAGTGATTTTGGGGTTTATTGGCGCAAGAGCCGATTTCGGCTATACTGCGCCAAACATTTGTTTTAATATCTGTGGTCTAGACGGGAAGAGAAAGAAATAATGAATTGAATGACAAGAAAGAGGGTCGAAAATAGAGAAGGATCACTAGGGTACCCCGGGTTCGTGAAGTCCATGTTTAGTTTACCAAAGACAGTAAACCCCGTGGGAAAAGGAAAAGATCACTAGGGCACCTTGGGATTGTGACACCCGTACTCACCTAAAGAAGGTGAGCCCCTGAGGGGAGATTTAACGTGCATCGCTCCCCTACATTGGTTGGTCTTTAGTGGTACTGGGATCGAACTCATGACAGATTAGGCATGATCAGATGCCTAGACCACTTGGCTACCGCGGCCTTCAGCCGGGATAGAACCCTCAACCTTAGGCTTCTGAAGTGGGCACGCTACTTCTAACCCACAGAGTGGGCATAATTGTGACATATTTAATTTATAAAAAATAATAATTTAAATATTAGTACATAAATTATCCAATTTAAAAATATGTGAAATGTATAGTAAATATTACATTTAACACTAACACCTTCGAAAGTATAACAAATTATATGTTCAGTGGATATTTAACGACTTTGTGTGTTTTCTAATACATTACTTAGAATATTTTTTTAACAATAATTTGTTTACATAATATTTATTTTCTGAGAGTTGCTGCAACAATTTTAGGTAATATTTGTTCTTAATGGTCACACTTATCATATTTTTGTGTCTGTTTTTTCTTTCATATAAGTTTGATTAACGTTACAATCGATTTATAAAATATGGGGTTTAAAGGATTAGTTACTTTTAATCATTTGGCTCTTGTTCTCTTGGCAAATTAAATCACGTTTAAATTTGGCTTCTATATCGATCGAGCTCTGAAGATTGTGATATAATGAGCATTACTCTGGATGCACCTGACAAAATGAAGTGACGAGTACGACACCTGAGCTGGCACCAAACTCTCGACTTCTCCAGTTTCTGCAGTAGCTTAGTGGTCAAGGTAAAGGAATCGTGGCCGGCGTGTCATGAGTTCAAACCTAGTACCACTGCAGACCCACCGTGTAGGGGAGTGATGCATGTTAAATCTGTCGACAGTTCAAACGTCCTCCTATTAGTGTGGTGTGGTGGTTAGGAGAAGGGGTTTCAACTCAAGTATCATCCTCGTCACTTTACCATGGCTCAAAATAGTGAGGTCCGTCACCAAAAGCCTTCGAGTAGCTGAACAGTGCCACGTTAATACTCACTCACGCTAATGTGAGGGCTTTGAAGCACCTGAATCAGCCCCTTTACGCGTCGTGTCTACAATGGTACCAGCACTCAAATTCATGATACATCAACCACAAATTCATGACTAAGACCTCCCCCTAGGCTACCGCGACCCCAACACCTCAAAGTAAAAATTTCTCTGCAATGTCTTTAGTGGTTTGAGATTCTACTACTATTTATATGTAACACAAAGATATCAAATGAGAAACTCACAGAAGAAATTAAATAATAATAATGAAGCTGTCAATAAACAAAATTTTATTTCGTAAAATTTGAATGAACTTTCATTTGTTCGATTGATTATTAAATTAGTTCTGTTTGATATTTTGATCATTGTAAAAGACTGCTCATGAGAACAAATCAAGGCCAACGACATTTAAGTCGAATCTTTTCCGAAGTCGAACCTTTTTTCAGCCGAGTCCTAATTTTCCTGAAGATTCATCATTAGAGAACTGATGCTTGTTTATAGCCTCTTAGAGTCGGGCAAAAAAAAATAAAAGTGAGAACATTCAATTAAAACACAAACAGAAGTGTTTTCCGATAAAATTTGTGTCGTAGACTGAATCCTTACGCATTCCTGATTCATTAAAATATTTACATTGGTTAGGCCTGAATGAGAAATTTGGATGCTGACTCAAATGTCGACCTTGTCATCCGATTATTGCTCCGAAATACGCAACGTATTGTCTAAAATTATAGCGAAAAGGCAGAGTGAGGAAGTGAGTGAATATTAACGTTGCACTAATCAGCTACTCGAGAGGTTTTGGTGACGAACCTCGTAATTTTGGAACCAAGGTCAAGTGACGAGCATGATAGCCGAGTTCGGTCATCCTCTCCTAACTTCCACACCACACATACGCGAAGACGTTTGAGCCTCTACAGAGAGCAAGTGTGGTATTTCATGGCGCAAAAGGGCTATACTGGCCTTGACCCACGAGTGAGTGAGTGAATATTAGCGTCGCACGGTTTAGCAAAACGATGGCTTTTGGGGACGGTCCGCGTAATTTTGAACCATGGTCAAGTGACGCGGACGACACCTTGAGCTGTCACCCCCTCTCCTAACCACCACACCACACCAACGGGAGGACGTTTGAGCTCTCGACAGATTTAACGTGCATCGTTTCCCTACACGGCGGATCTTTAGTGGTACTGGGCTCGAACTCATGACATGCCTGCCATGATTCGATACCTTAACTACTTGGCTACCGTGGCCACCGCCGGCCACGAGTCCGTTACCTTGACCACTAGGCTACCACGGCCACGAACTTAAGGCAAAAATAGACAACCAGAGATGTTTATTAAAACAGCATTTTCAACAATTTTTCGCTCAACTTCAAGATTTTAAACGACACCAAACGAAAAAAATGACCTAAAAATATCTTGAAGGCCATTTAAACAATACTTTTTGAAAATTGAGAAATATCTTAAGCAAAGGATAATATCCCAAATAAATTTTCACTAAAGTTCCCTTTTACATATCGTACACGTGCTCAAGAGAGTGAGTGAATATTAACGTCGTACACGAGGGCTTTTGGCGACGGGCATCGTAGACGTTCTCGAGACTAAATCTTTGGGTAATTAAAATACAGTGAAAGTCACTTTACACGAAACTGAGGAAATTGAAATAGTTTATCGCGTTAAAAGAACATCGTGTTAAAGGATTGGTAGCTCATTGGATAGCTTAGAGAAAAAGTACTCAAAAAAGGGTCTCACTCCATTTGCAAAGGACTGCTGTTTATTATTGCTCTGCTTGACTCGACTCCTCTCTCGTTAGAGTTTAAGGCCGGGTTGGGCATTACGTCGATCGCGATCGACCGGTGGACCGCCAAG
The DNA here is from genome assembly GCA_019973975.1 of Trichonephila clavata. Lineage (NCBI taxonomy): Eukaryota > Metazoa > Arthropoda > Arachnida > Araneae > Nephilidae > Trichonephila > Trichonephila clavata. The sequence goes on from BMAO01013910.1 coordinate 13,730, forward strand.
ACAATTTGGAGTGACCGTTTAAAGATTAGCCGTTAATAATTGTATACGGAAATATTCAAGATTGACTGACATAACACAGACTAAGTCTTCCACTGACTATAAGTATGGCCACTATTTTTAGATGAAAATGTTTTTATTTATTTTTTTGAATTATTTGATAATAAATACATCATATGATGTTATATTTGTAGCTATTATTATTATGTTTATATTTTGCGTTTTGCTTTAAACGCTTTTTCAAAAAAAGGGAGTTTTCACTTTATTTACATAGCTAAGCACATTTTCCGTGTTTGTTATTAATTATTATAAATATTGTTGACTTTTTCTTTACCTCACCGCACCTACGACCGGGGGCAGAGGACCCACTTGTGAATTTTTTAAAGGGGGCGCAATGTTCGAAGGTCAAATGTCTACCATTTTTATATCCTACCCAATCCGCTGCCAAACATATTTTTCTTTTCATTTTGTATATTGTCGGGAACAAAGAACCGTAAGAAATAAATTATTGAATAAGTAATTACCATTAATTAATTAAAAAATATTAATAACCAATACTTAATTAAATAATTTTACGTACTATATACATAGGATTATAATCGATCGAAAAAAATCATGGGCTATGGAGGAGGGACCGGACCCGTGGACCTTCCCTCCCCCTTTGTGTGGGCCACTGATACTGTGTGGACCGCAAAACTTTGAAAAAATTAGAAGTAGCCCGTACCCTGGAAAAGTCTGCCCACTCCTGGTCTAAGACTATACTAAGGCACTATGAATTCTAAAGGGTACTTTGCATTCTCATACACGAACACTGAATAAGGATATTATAAAAAAATATATATAAATCACATACACAACAAAATTAAGTTTATTAGAGTTTAAATTTTATTTATTTAGGTATATAAATATGCGTCGCCCATCCGGTATAGTGGTTATCGAAGCTGACAGCTGTGCCACAAGGCATGGGTTCGTATCCCGAAGAAGTCATGCATGTCTGTGAATGTTTAGTGCCTTTGCGGCATGGGTAACTCTGAATATCCGTCTAGCCGAAAGTCCACTCGAAAGGTTGGTGTAAGTGGAAGATAGGTGGGAGACCCCTGAGGGCCCTCCAAAGTGTTCTTTCTGTAAATTGGGGAGGAGCCGAACTAAAAAAATCATTCTGTCACTTGAATGGTGCTTAAAGTTATAGATTAATGGCTGACTGAGTGAGTGAATATTTACGTCGCACTGTTCAGCTACACGTGGGCTTTTGCGACAGTCTGCGTAATTTTGAACCATGGTCAAGTGACGCGGAAGACACCTGAGCTGGCACCCCCCTCTCCTAACTACCACACCAACGGGAAGACGTTTGAGCTCTCGACAGATTTTACGTGCATCGCTCCCCTACACGGAGGGTCTTCAGTGGTACTGAGATCGAACCCATGACATGCTAGCCATGATCCGATGCGTAGACCACTTGGCTACCGTGGCCACTACAGATTAATGACAGGCGTACAATTTAGTCTTAAGCCATGATGAATTTCATGGGCCCCGATCTGGCCATTGCCAATCAGGTGGCATTAACAACAGCAACAAAATTACAAATTTTTTTAAAAGTTTAATTAAATTTACAAATGAGTGCAAAAAAAGAGCTGCAAAGGAGAATGTTCAAACATCAGTTAGTAATAAAATAATGTATTGATTGCTAACTTGCTACCTTAAACTTTGTGTTTTGTACCTAGTAAAGTAAATTTGTCTAGACAGATTCAACAAAATTCAATGCCTTTATATGAAGCCAGTTCGTCGTCTTGAAATCACATCACAGTCATCTAAAGTGTTTTACACTTTAACAAATTGAATCTTCTGGATAACAGAGTTTTTCCAAGATTTTGGATGTTGCAATCATTTCTAAGTTAGTTGGACTCTGTAGTGTGATCCTCCCAAGGTGAAAAAAACTCACTTATTTTTAGGTTTTTAATAAAAACTTAAGTTAGAAGATTAGAAGTGTTTTAATATTTCGAAACTCTTAAAATGATTTTTATAATATACTTTTTTCAAAAAAAATATGGCAGGATTTTTTCCAAAACTTCACTAGCTTAAAACACTCTTATCAGTTTCTAGATTTCTAGTAATATATTTATTTCTCAGATAATTCGGGCTTGTTTTAATATTTCGTAATCAATTTTTTACGAAGAATTTATTTTAAAAAACAAATTTTAAATATTTTAAAACTGAGTCATGTTTTCTTAATCTAGCATAAGTGATTCTTATTAGATAACATGGCTCATTAAGCATTCCAGTTTGAGTGTTTATTAACACCACAATTAAAGTAAAATGAGCCCGATTGACAACGGACCTCGTAATTTTGAACCTCGGTCAAGTGCCGAGGATGACACTAGGCTGCCGCACCTCCTCTCCAAGTTACAAAACCGCGACGATTTTGAGCCGCGTCAGATATAACGTGCTACACGGCTTGTCTTCTGTGGCATCAAGAATCGGAACCACGATTCGACAACGCCAGCCACGAGTTCGTGACCATAATCGCTAGGCTACCACTGCCAGCAATTGGAGTTAGTTAATAAGGTCGCACTATTCAGCTACTCGTCGGCTTATGGCGACGGACCTCGTAATTTTGATTCATGATCAAGTGACAAGCACGAAACCTGACCTGTTGCACTTCCTCTCCTAACTTCCATACTACACCAAAGAGTGGACATTTGAGCCTCGACAGATTTAACATGCATCAACCATTTACACGACAGGTCTTCAACGGCACTAGGCTCGAACTCCTGACAGCCCCCTCCCACGCGGCCACGAGTCCGTTACCGTGACCATTAGGCTATCATGGCCACCAGTTATTATTCAAATTGGCGTCCCAAAGTTTTCCCAATGGTCCACGATGCAAGTATTTTTCTTTATAAAAATTATCTATGCAGGTGTTTGTTTTTTCTTACCTTCGAATATCTGCACGTTAAAATACTTCAGCAATCAATACTATTTTTTTTTTAACATTTATAAACCGTGCACACGAACATATAACACGGGTAAACAACACAGACAGAAGAAAGGATTACAACACAAACATCCATGCCTTCTCCGGATTCGAACCAGTCCAGAGCACCGCAGTCAGCTTCACTGACCACTATACCGATGGCGGCAATCAATACTATTAGTGCAACGTATTATTTGCGATTGCCAAAAGGTCATGATCACAGACTGGTGGCTGGATTGTAGGTTCGAGTTCTGGTGCTACTTAAGTCTCATTACATACATGCACGTTAAACTTGTTTGAGGTTCAAAATAATCTTCTTAATGTGGAGTGAAAGTTCGAAGAGTGGACCCGCGCGCACGCGTTACTTCAAGTTTCGTACTCTTCATTTGATGGTTGCTCAATCCTTACAATGTCCATCTCCCAATGTCCTTAAATAGCTTAAATTTATTTTCATTTACGTCGCACTGTAAAGTAACACTTGGGCTACTTTCGACGAACCTCGTAATTTCGCAGACACGAGGGCGACACCTGAGATGGCACTTATTTCTCCTAACGCCCATACTATGCCAAGTAAGAGCTTTGAGCCTTTACAGATCATTGTGCATCATTTCCTTTACGGTTCTTCAAAGATACTAGGTTTCTAGTCCGAGACTCGACAACGTTGGGTCTAAGTTCGCTACGGGGATCCACTCCGCTATCGTAGTCCACGTAACTTCAAAGTGCGGTGTCAAATAACAATCTATCTTATAGAACAAAAAATAACTTTAATACATCCTTAAACAAAACTTTATAATTTGTTTTTTTAAGCAAATAGATATATTTCTCTTAATTAGTTGATTAGCTTTACATTTGTTTTATATTTATATATATATACTTTTTATGCCGAAACACTTAAGACGAAATATTGACGCACGCTATAATGGTGAAATAAATAAAAAAATGGACGAAAGCGAACACTTTATTGAAGAGAAAGCAATGAATATCAAATTTGTTGGTCCATTTTTTGGTTTTGACCACTGTTCCGGCTTCCGATCGGAACTCATCGCTATCAGTGGTGCTCTCGATCATGCTCTCAACTCTAATAAGGACAGTATGTGGATCCTGATAGACAGCAGAAGCTCCATCCCAATATTTGAAGAATTGGCCAAAGATTATGGACAGCACCGGCCTAGATATTACATCCAAATTGGCTTAGGCTTTGCCAGAGGAAACAAGTGTGTCTCCAGTGGATAACATCACATGTGGGTGTTCCTGGGAACGAGGCAGCTGATGAGCTGGCTGGTAGAGGCTGTGATCTCTCTAACCCCAGTTCCTCTGCCCTGAGCCATTCCGAAATTCATTCCCTCCACAAAGCTAAAATGAATCTGACTTGGCAAAACCTTACTGCTCGCCACTGGTACGCAGCTAAGAATCCTGGTCTATCTTTACAGTGCAGGAGATCCAGGGCTTTCCTGACAGCCTTGGCACGCTTTAGAAACGGTCCCCTGCGTGGTATGACCTTTGTGAAGTGGGTAAAGTCTTTACCTGTCCCAGCTCATCTTCTGGACTGCTGCGGCATTTCCCTAAGACAGTTGTTTGAGGATCAAGACCTGTGGTTTGTGACATTCTTATACGGAAAGGTCAAATGGACTTCGTGTAGGGTTTCCTGTTCCAAGGGGATTTGAAACAACAACAACAAATCAAATTTGGTAGATTGTCAAATTTTATGTTTGTGTGCTGCGGAGACTGACGAAATGGTGAAACATGTGTACAACAGTGAAATATTATCGAAAATACAAGCTTCTGTATAGAAGCGACGTTTCAGGAAAAGTTTTGAAGACGCGGAACGCTGTAAACATCAGCAGACTTCTCACACCACTGAAAGCATTAAAATGTTTCTGCGGTGGTACGTAAGAACAGGCTTCAAACAACGAAGGGTTGAAAACTAAAAAAAAACTTTGCCACATCCTCCTTACTCCCCTGATATAGCCTCCTGCGATTTACAGAATATTTCCGGAACTGGCACGTAGCTTTCAGGGTCATCGATTCTAATCAGCAAATGAATTTAAAAGTGCATCACAGGCAGAATTAAAGGACTTGGCTATAAATGGATTCCAAAAATATTTCGATTACCTTTACAAGCGATGGAATAAGCTCAAGCTCTTATTTCATAGAAGGATGTTTTTCAGCAATTTAATTGGTAATTTTTTAAAAATTATAGACTCAGTAAGGGAACTTTTGAATCCAATTTCGTATATATTTAATATATACACATATATATAGGAAGATTTGTTAGTAGAAAAACCATTTTAGATTTATTGGCATTAGAATCGGCTCTATATATATATATATATGTATTGTATTTTATATATAAGAGCAATCAATCTTGCAAATTATATCATAAAGGAATTTCTGTAAATGAAAGGCCACAAAATCCAACTGCCATAATTAATTAAATATGAATTTAATCCATCACAGGACATTCGCAAAAACGGAAGTTTCTTTCCAAATGATTAGGATAATTTATGGTGAAAAGTTAATGAGTCTTTCCCTTGCGAGCCAACTTGCGTGCGTGAAGTATTACTTAAATATAGTTCACCCAGATATTTTTAATTATTTAGTAGAACGTTGTGTGTATATCAGACATTGGTCTTAACTTTATAAGGAGTAAGTTACTGTATTGTAACACAAGTTTCATTCTTAAGCACTAAGCTAAAAAAAATCATGAAAATATGTTGAGAATTTTTTTAAAATTCAAAACACATACACACAAAAACTTTAAATTCAAAAATAAAAAATTTAATAGTTTCAAGATAAGAATATCTGATAAGAAACTTGGATAATTTTCACTCTACGTGACCTCCAAATTGTAAAACTAATATAAAATTTATTAACTAAATAACAACTTAATTTTATTAGAAAATTAACAATTTAATATTTTCAGCAAAACAATTTATATATTGAATTACAACCATTTTAAAATTTCGCAATTAAACTGAAATGCTTATCCCCCCCCCCCATAAGCAAAAAATAGAAAAAACCGGTAAGGTGTACATTAATAAAGCTATACAGTTCTAAAATTTTTACCAAATAATTATAACCTAGATTAACGTTGTTACGTATAAAACAATTCTTTTATATAACCATTTTATTGTCTCAAATAATTTCATAGTAAATATGCATTTTTAAAAGTTTAGTATAATTTTGTAATACTGTTCAGAAATTGTTATATAAAAATGATTAAAAAAAAATTCAAAAAAAAAAATTAATTTTCCTAATTAAAATATTAATATACAGAAAGTACAAACATTATATAGTAATATGTTACTTTTGTATATTCTTATGAAAAGCATACTTAATTATCAAAAATTATAATTTCTTATTTTTAAAAAAATAGAATGAGTGAAATGCTGCCAGAATTATTTTATTTTGCACAAATCCATTTGCAAGTTTTAAATCTGAAAAAAGTATAATTATTTTTATGTAAACTTATTTTGTGATTAATAACGCAATTTCCCAAGATTACAGTAATTGTACACATTATCTAGCATATTTATACGATTGAAAAATATTCATCATTAAATCACGAAAAAAGAGCAATGGAAAGAAATATTTAAATTGCACTTAATTGACGCCAGATCAAGAAAATCACATATTGCTTTCTTTTATATTTATCTTTAAGCACAATCACCTGTTATTAAATATAAAATTTTAATGAATTGTAATATTTTGTTTCAATATTACAATTCATTAAAATTTTATAAATTCTAATAAAATTTAAGAATAAATTATTAAACAACAGAAGTTTTCGGAAACACATTGAATCGAACGAAAATATATTCTGAAAATAGATGTATTCTCAAGAGCATGTTTTAAGGAGCAATACAATTTATAAATATTTGCATTCAATAATTATTTATGTACTTACAACATAATAATTACTGTGTGCGAACATTATCATGCGTGTTGTGAGTTAGATAATTATAGTGTGTTATATGCTTAATTCGGTAGTACATAACACAATTAGTCTTTTCGAAGAAAACGTTGAAATATATTCGTAATTAACATAAAATGAGTAAACTTTTTTAATTAGTTGTAATATTTTTAATTATCAGTATTTAGAATAGTAACATTTTTAAAATAAAGACACGTGACTTAGATACATCTTCCAGTTATTTAAAATATTTTTAAGTACCTATTTCTCATCTATTATACCGATATAATTACACAAAATTATTTCAATGTGTAACTAATGTATTTAAGTTCAAAAATAAAAAGAGCAGCTACTTGAAAATTTTCATTTAATTAATTTTATTTTCGTAATATTTGAGAATAAAATACGCATTATAATAGTCAAAAAATACCCCAATCTCATATTAGATCGAATATAATATAAAGCATATTTTGTTATTCATAAAAATGGTTTTTATTTCATTTCGATAGTTTTTAAACATCGATAATTGGAATAATATTAACAAAAAAAAAATATAGTAATCAATTTGTTTTTCAATATAAAACAAGAATACAAGTGAAAAATACTGAAAATATTACAAGGTAAGATATATGATATTAATTCTTAGATTTACATTAATAAATTTAAAAAATTAAATGTTCTAGCGAAGAAATGATAAATTCAAAGTATCCTTAAGCATTCTTGTTTTTAAAGTTAATTGATTAAAAAATTAGCACATCACACACAATGGATACTTGTGTATGTGGTTTAATTTTTTAAATCATAAATATTCGCAAACAAATATTCAAGCAAAATGAAAACAGAATTTAACTTACCGCAATAATACTCCATAAAGTGAACAGTCTTTCAAATATAATTTTCATCATCTTATGGTTTTTCTGCTTTATTTTCAGATAGAATACAAAAATTCCAGTTTCTTAATCCAGAATGTCCAAAGACAACAATTAAAATGTCTGATGAAATAGCATTCCATCTGCATTGTATAAACTTTCATATTGGGTTTCCGTGTACGTTTCTAGTAAAGCAAACGCATGAAAATTATAAAATATTTTCCCCATAACTTTTGCATTCACGTAATTTTTCGAACAATGTGTTAGCGAATGATAGAATTCCAAGCTTTGAAATTTGAGAAAGATATTTTACTGTAATGATTTCCTGTATTTTCTAGGGAAAATGTTGCACCAACTCAGTTTTGTTTCCCAATCGCTGACTAGAACTCTTCAGTCATTTGCAACTTCATGTTTTGTTTTCTATGTGCTTATTTTGAAGGAGTTTTAAAATGAATTATTTTAAATGTGCATTTTTTCCTCCTGTTTATTTAAAAAGTTGGTAAATATAGCACGGTGAACTTTTCAGTCGTTAAACATTCAACAGTTCGAATGTTACTTGAGATGTGAAGTCAGTGACTATTAATTAAAAGAAATGTAGAAATACTTAGAATACATAATTTATTAATTCATAATTCTTCAATAATATTAGATAAAAAGTTTGATTTCACAAATAATTCGAAAAAATTAATAGTAGATTCATTGCGTTAAATAAAAATTTCAAAAATGGCGAAATTGTTCTTTTTTTTTAAATGTATAATACTTGCAAAATTTTAACCATCTGAAACAATACAATCTATAATCATTTTTTTTTTCCAAAAGAAAATAAATATTTTGATTTATTTTTAAGTTTATAAAGCAAAATAAATAAAAGATAGCCTCCTACTTTTTCGAAAAATTCCAATAATAATTTTTCCCCTTCTTTCTTACAAGCGCCAGTAACCAAACATAAGTTAGCGATCAAAAGATCAACACTTTCTAAAAAGTTCAAAAACTTTCACAAACTTGGTGGAAAAGTTGGAACATGAATTGTTGAATTAATCATGTTTTTATTTTGAAAGCATTATCGTTGTCTAAAGAGTTAATGAACTGTTAAAAGGAACTGTCAGTTGAAAAAGTTGATAGCAAGGAAAGCAGAAAGTGATGCGACGGCACAAGCGACAAAGTCGAATGAATCTGAAGCCGCGCTTTTGGTCCAATGATTCATTGCTTCGGTCAACTTCATTTTTCAGATAAGAAGCGGAGCGCCATCTGGTGTTGCAATGCTAAAACTTGTGAAGTCTTCGAAAACTTTTCTTCCACTTTACTCTGCGCAGATAATCGATTTGAATTGCATCCGTTGTTCGCCGATTTAATACGTGAAGAGCAAATGTTCTTTCGTGGTGATTCAAAATCTCTGAAGTACTTTTATTGCAGATTTGTATTTGTTTCTTTTATCTTTTGATACATGCCTTTTATTTTTTTTTAAGGTAGCGCAAATTAAGTTACGCTCGAAGGTATTTTTCGCAAGGAATTACAGGTAGAAGCCCGTGTCTTACTTTTTTTATTCAGCGTAAAATTACACGAAAGTAGAAGCGCTGCGAATTTTCTTCTTTTGCTCTATCTTAAGCATATTTTAGGATAACTCCTTGTTCTTTCATTTTGCCTACGTTTTTATTTATGGAACATTTTCTAAGATCATTTGGACAGAAAGTTCAGTTCAGTATAGTGATAACGATGCATAATTGGAGACTTGACTATCACTTTATGCTCTGACAGAATTTGATGAATATAGTAAATTTAGAATCCATTGGTTGATGTTTTAGAATCTATTGGTTGATATTAAGAATTCTTCCACTTTTTGGACATTCTCTATTGTTTTACAATTCGCTATTGTTGAATGGGACCATTCTCCGTGGTTGGAGATAAAAGTTTTCAAAATTTTTCACTGCAGGTTCAAATGAACTGTTCACTTGTTTCTGGCACTTGCGATAGAAAGTTGAAATTTTATAGAAAGTTTTTGTCACGGATAAATTTAAAAGGAATCCCTCAATTTTATAAAGAGAGTTCTATGCAAAATTTTATAGCGGCCGTGGTAGCCTAGTGGTCATGGGCACGGACTCGTGGTTGAAGGGACATGAGTTCGAACCTAGCACCACATTAAAGACCCGCCAATTTGTAAGTGCTATTGAAAGTTGTATCTGTCGAGGCTAAAATTTTTCACGTTGGTGTGGTGGGTGTTGGTTGAGGGTGTGCCAGTTCAGATTTCATCCTCGTCCCTTGACCATGCCTTACAAATCCGAGATTCGTCACCAATAGGTTTCGTGTTGCTTTATCATACAACCTCAGCAAACGATTTTCACCAAGTACTCTGTTTCATGCAAAACTTTTAAGTGGAAAATTGTTTGACCAAATAATATGCAAAGAATAAGGCGAAATTATGAGGAAATTGTTCTTAAAACAAGCATGGCAAGCTCCCAAATGTTCTTAATTATTTGATTGTAATTAGTTTTTTTATTAAATTTCTTATTGTGTGTAATTTACTGCATTACATCAGCGAATTGACTTTCGTATGAATTTTACCTTAAACTTATCCGAAACTTCAGAAAAATCAATTTCTGTTATAATAATATATTTTTGAAAATTAACATCGTCATATATATATATGACGATGTTATTCGTGATAGCAAATATTGAGGAAAAAACCAGGCATAATTTATTGATAGCTAAAGCAATCGCTCCTTGGTGGCTAATAAGACAGATGTAATACAGTTTAGGAGTTTATTTATAGCATTCCATTAATGGAAATATTTATTTAATGGGATATAATATATTAAATAAATAAGAACTTATCAAAAACTTTATAATTCATTTTCATACATATTCAAAAGATATGTCTAAGGTCTTAAAAGCAATAATTCACAAAAGTACAGATAATAATAGTAATGCAGTAATATTAAAAAATAACAGTGTAGCAATAAAATAAAAAATTATTATTTGTTTTTTTCACATATCTTTATATATAAAAATGGATATTTGTATATATATGATATCACTTCACTCCAACGCCGTTCAACCGATCACTATGAAAATTCATATGCTTATGTATTTTTTGGTAGAGAAGGTTTTTGTGATATCTTCTTTGTAGCAGCTCCCTGCCAGGTGGAGCTACAGCATAGCAACCACATTTTATGCCTACTTAGCTCTATCGCCAACATTTCGCTATGTTTCCATTGAATCGACATTATAATGTAAAGAACGGCGTTGCTTGAGAATATTACAATTTTAAGATAAAATAAATACAACTGAAAATAATATTAGCGTATTACACATTCAGATATAAAATATTTACACTATTTTAAGCGTTCATTACACAAAATTTCTAACAATGTGTTACTTTTGCTGAACAGGGATCATCTCAGGAAGGTGTTTTCAAAAATCGACCCACAAAAAGTTACGGGGTGTTATAAATAAAAAAAAAAATTCCTTATTTCAGCTATTAGACCTTCAGTCTTAAAATTTAACAAATATGTTTTTTTTTGTTCAATTGAATTATGCAAAAAGCTCTTTTGTTTTGTTTAATTTACAATTCACGTAAAATTAATTCTTTAAACACTTCTTTATCCTTCAATCTGTATAGTTTAATTTTTCAATTCATCCATTCGAAGAACGGGTATATACCAGCTAGTTTGTTATAAAATATAATACAAAAAATCCCTTGTTCTCTTTGCTTCAACGACTACATTTTATCAATTCGTTTTGATCTGATAATTTATGAAATAGATCTTTTTATAAGCCTCTGTGTTTTTTCAGAGTGTGACGTGAAGAAATTAGTGTTTATCAATGTCAATCTTTAAAGCTACATAAAAGTGATTGGCAACAGGCCTCGTAATTTTGAACCAGGCTCAAGTGATGAGAACAGCACCTGAGCTTGGAACCAGCTCTTCTGAATTCCATATCATGCCAAGGGAGAATTTGCAGCCATGTCAGATTAAATGTGCATCAGCAGCCTGTCTACACGGCCTGTCATCAGTGATACTAAGACTTGAACTCACGACACTGTGGTCACGAGTTCGTGACCATGACTACTAGCCTACCACGGCCTTCTTGTCCGTGGTTTAAAGCTGTCTTTTTTGCCACAATGTGCGACGTAACCTGAAATCAAATGAAGTAAAATTTAGATAACAACTCTGAAATATATATTGTCTAATTACAAAACTTTATGCGACAATCTACCAACCAAGATTGTACCTGGTACCAGGTATAGTCAGTTTACATCTTTGCTACTTATTGATAATGATGATTTGCTGTGATTTAAGACCAATGATTTGGCTGATAATAATTAACGTATAATCCGGTGTAAAACGAGAACATATATTTTCAAAAGGCTTTTTTTAAGTTTAAGGTATATTCGCTGTATTACGCACATCTTTCTTTTACGAAGATATCTAAAATGTACATCTGTAATGCTCTTATTATATTTTTTGAAGTCTAGAAACAATATGTGAGTGGTTAATTAAAGGATGAATTAAGCCTGATGTAATTAAAAATATAATTTAAAATGAAAATGTTGTATATCTAACATTTTAGATGGAACAGAAGAAAATTATTTAATTATGGATCGGAGCAACAGTGATGTTGAAGATGAAACCCACAATATTTCATGATATGTTTGAAGATATAACGGAAGACGATCTGTGTGACGAACTTTTCATATTATCCAATGTTTTTATTTTTTTATTCTAAGGGGCTGCGAATTGTGGTGTTTTACCATTGCAGACCTAGTACATTCCCAGGAAACTGGTATCTATTTTCAGTGCAGCAGCATGTAGGCAGATACGAATTGCCGCACAGGTAATTTTGACACCCAGTTTCCTCCCTAGAGGGAGGCACCTGAGTTCTGACCATGCAAACCTGTACTAGGAGTTAATTTTGCCGAGAGCATCCAAGCCAAACAGACGCTCTAGGGATCTTTTACATGCCGCATATTCATACGGTATGGCCACTATCGATTTTCTGCATCATGAAAATTCACCGACTTCGACCAGGATCGAACCCACAACATTGGATGCAGAAGGTCAACGACAAACCAACCACACCACCCTGGCGATTATTCAAAGTTGAAAGTTCATAAATTGAGTTATTTTGTTTTACATAGACATTTTTTAGAGTTATATAGAATTCTGATTTTTTATGTTTATCTTTTCTTTATTTTTAAAACAATCCTTCTATATCCAGCTTCTCAGATCACGTAAATTTCTATCTTATTTTGTTGTGTTAAAATTGCGTTTTATAAGTCAGATTACACGGTTCAGTAATACTTTGGGTTACGGCTACCCCGACCTACACCAATGTGGAGTTACACGATTTTCACATCTCGTGGGCTCGTCTTTATTTTTTAATTTTGTTGTCACTAAAACTTAAACGGAATTAGTGCCAGGCACTGATGAAATTGTTAATGCGATTGAAGAAGTCGATCTTGCCAGGCAAAAAAAAATTTATAAGTGTATAGTGATCACATTCAAGAATTGCTGGATTCACTCAATCAGGAGCTGACAATGGATGAGCTCATAGAAATGCATCAGGAAGAGCAAGATATTGAAGAACTTGAGCTTTTAGACCCATTTGAATCAGAAGATTGAAAGTGGGTGAGTAATTTGACAGATGGTCAGAGTTTAATTGAAAAAGGTTTACAAATTTTAGAAAATACTTACTCCAACGAAGAGAGTATTTTTTTTTAACAAAACAAGGAATATATATATATATATATATAAATTATTATCATGTAATGAGGAAATTTTGTGGGAGAAACAAAATTATGTGAGCCAGCAAACTATTGTTAGATTTTATGAAATCTTCTACATCAAAATAACTTAAGTTTGCGACTTTATATTCCTACTATCGAAAGTTTTATTAAACTTGTTTTCTAAATTATTATTTTCATTCGTCTCCAGTCCCGACTAAAAATAATTTATGTGTAATTATATATGAAATTATATCCCGACTTACGCGATTATCACTCACTCCCACCTATCGTGTAACTTCGGGGCATTGCTGTACCTCACTATGATTTCTTTAATTTATTTTATTAACATATTTTTTATCGAAAGACCCACAAGAATTTCAACCTTTAATTCCTTAAGGTGGTCCGGAACTTCCATAAGAGCCCCTTGTTAAATTACGTAAGTTTATGTACCTTTTTCTCAGAAACTACTTGCTTCTCATAGATGGAATTTTTACAGTAGGTTATATGTACTATCAATAAGACTGTAATAGAGGTTTTTGTCCTTTTACTAAAATTAAAATAATTATGATTTTTTAAAAAAATGTCCTACTTTCCCCCCTAAAATTTAGCTTAAAAAGACGTTATCTAAAATTTTTGCTAGATATATCTTATCCCACCCATTAAAATGTGTAAACATGTTAAAAATATACTCACTGAAAATTTGAGGACCCTACATTAATAAGTTTCTGAGAAAAAGGTACATAAAAGGAAAAATATTGCATTTTGAGAAAACAGGCTTTAAAGTAAAAATTTGTAATTTTTGACGATTTACCTTTTTTAATACTTTCCAGAAGCATATGAAACATTTTCTTTGCCCTCTGCTTCTACAAAATACTCTTTTAATTTTCTTCTTTTCATTATTTTTAGCAATCTAGCCTTTTTTTTGTACCTCAAAATGCTTTCGTTGGGCTACACGAATCCTACGTGCATCTAATTTTTTAAGGCATGACACACAATTAAAACCTGATTCAATAACACAATGTTTTAAAATGATTAATTTGGCTACATGGCCCATATTGAATTGTGCAATTGCCATATTTACCCCTAATTTTAGAGTTTTTACTTCCCAAACGTAGATTTTGGAATGACTGACCATGTGGTATTATTAACTGGTTTTGAGTCTTTCCATGTAGATATTTTTTAATAACCTAGGGTCAGCTAAATCTCTAAGAATTGGCTTAATTTCATTCATGAGAGGAGATGGCACATGGGTATGTTTTTTATGATCATAATTCTTTTCGTTAAATTCAGTTTTTGCTTTCTTAATTTTTACCCGAAGGACACAATCCATGTTGTGGGCTCTCATTTGTAGATAAAAGATGGAAATAAACAGCCCAAACAGCAGTTTTCATGTTGTATAAATCATTGATAATTTTTTCTAATGGCCATACCATAATACCTCTGAATTTTGGAAATTAAAATGTCAGTGAGTCGGTTGCGTCCACTTAGGCTTCTTCCATCACTTAAATTTTTTTCTCTGTTTTTCTTTTGAGATCCAAAAGACGGGTACCCATACACTTTTGGATATGCCCAACACACTCTAATTTTTCTACTTGAGTGTCATAAGGATTCAGGGCAAGTATTGATGAAAAACCTCTTGAATCTCCATCACTCAAATATTTTGTGTAATGAATGCCATAATGAGCTTCGGATCTTTCAAATATCGCCGTTACACCTTTCACTTCCATATGCCTCCACTTGTTCCACTGTAGTTGGCAATACATGATGGTTCATGAACAGAATTAAATGCAGTTTTGCACCGACAATGTTTCGAAAACACTTCAAAGTCAATAACTTTTCCAGTATCGACACTCGTAGCTGTATCAATACCATTGAGGCACTGGTATCCTCTTTTCTGCCATGAACCATCTAAGGCAACATCAATGTCCCGGCTACCTTCTTTTCGTATTGCGTCTTCAACAGAATTTCTCATTGATTTTTCACAGGCAAATTTAGAAGAGTCGAACAACAATTCTGTATAAGTATGGAATTTTTCAGGTGGAGATGGTAAGTTCATAAGTCCACAGAATGCTTCTGCAACTGAAAGACTTCTTCCAATAGATCTCAAAGCAAATACTAATCTGATATTTGAGTGGGAAACTTTATTTTTATTCTTCAATTTATTTGACGTATGGAAACCATATTTTTTTGCGCAAAAACTACAACAAAGTTCCATGTAATACACAATTCCAACTCTTTTAGAAGCCTCCAATGAGATGGAATGGCCAAAGTTTTTACAAACAGCAAAATTCAATAAAGCTTTATTCAATAAATTGAATTCTGTTAAAACATTTTTTTCATTACTTACTTCCATATCTTCATATAAACTGTTGTTTGAAATAAGTTTTCGTTTTGAAGCACTTTGAATAACAGTTTCTGTGCTCTCTGATGTGATAGCTCGAACATTTTAAGCATTCATTTCTTAAACGTCGACATTTTTGAGTTTTTAAAGTATTTTTTAAATCTCCCTATAGTTTTTGCCGTTAATAAAATACTAATAAATAATGTAATGTAAAACGCGGATTAAACAGGAAAAAAAATCTGGATAAATAAATTAGAATTCACAATTAGCAAGTTCAAGCAAGAATAATCCCATTTAACAACAAACCAAACGAAAAAAAATAACTGTGTTGAAAAGAAAATATCGTTTTATTTATGTGTAAAAAAAAGGTTATATTAGTTGTATACAAAACAAATCGCGCTGTCATCCAAAAATTAAGCATGATGAAAGAAAGGGGCTCTCAGAGGAGCACCTGTCACGCTCCAAGGAAAGTGGCTTACTTGAAAAAAAAAATAAAAATACTTCTAATTATTGTATTTCCATATATCATGTATCATTTTAAGCAGAAATGTTTGGACTTTTCAAAAATGTAAAAAAGTCAAAATCGATCATTTTTCAAAAATTCATGTGCCTTTTTAAACCTTTTTCACAAAAATACGATCTTTAAGTATAATTTTAAAATCGAAGCTGTAAAGGTGCCGAAGATCAAGAACTGGACAATCTTGAATGAGAACCGTCCTGTGTTCCAGAAGCTCCTAGAAAAACTGCTATAGCTCGTTTGAGACTTTCGACAGATCGACTGTATAAGATCACATTTCTATAGAAATGGTACCACCGAATCACATGACTATACTCTCTGTGACTCTGGTCAGCTAATAATCGCTGAATATTTGGACGTGTGTGTCCTGCAGTAAAAAAGTTTTAATTGTGCTGTCGAAAAATATTGTAAAGCAGGTGCACTAATAGCATAGATACTATTGTAGTGTGTTGCATTTGTTAAGTAAAATAATATATGTTTTATGCATTTCTTATTTAATACTTTCATATTTTTTTTTAAATCATTTTATTAATTTTTAATTTATTTATTTTGAAAATTTATTTACTATATTATTTTTTATGAACATTTAGCTAACCATATTCAAAGGGTGGAAGTTGGTTTCATGAAATTAGTTTAACTTCACATATTCGGACTAGTCCCAAATTGCATTCTTTCACTTTAAATGTGCTAATAAACATAAATTAATTATTCCTCGTCAATCACACACGCTTTTATGTATAATTAACGCATAGCTTCAGAGCCATTGTTTAATTGGATCTTCTTTACAATCAGGTATGATTGTTCCCAGGAAATGGCAATAGCGTTTGGTGAACTAGAATCTCATCGACTTTGTGCTGAATGCCGCCCTGACATAGATTGGAAGCTTGAAGTACACCACCCAGATGTCTTGATGTTTATTGTCTGAATGGAATAAATAATCAGACCGGTGAATATTTTGATTTGCTTTAGTTTTAGTCCATCAAGACTTGATAGTATATTAAGTACATTAGAGCAACTTCTATATGCTATTGTATGCTAATTCTTTTGATATAATAGATGGCATAAGCATTGGTATAAATCCATACAAAAGTCATGTGTATTTAATTTAAATCCCAACTAATTCCTGCATTGTATTGTATTATTTTTGTAATTATAAAAGCGAATTTGTATTGTGAGTAAATTTAGTTATTCCGAAAGGATTTGACGATTTATCCATGAAACGAAAGCAAATTTTCATTTGACTTTTTTTATGAACATTCTCTACTCTGGTGATTAATAAAAGCAACTGCTTTATTCTGAAAATAAATATTTGCAAAATACTGAAATTCGTATGCTAAAATTATAATAGTATTGTATTCGGAAAATAATTACATTCCACAATTCGGAAAATAACTACATCATTGTGTAAATTGGAAAGTAATTACATCATTGTATAATTCGAAAACCAACTACATCATTGTGTAAATTCGGAAAATAGCATTAAATTTGGTCAAAATCAAATAATGGTTTTCTTTACACTTGTTATTGCTAAAGAATATTCATAAAATATATTTGCTTTGTATCTATGAATATAATATGATTTTGAAAGTCGTAATTTAGTATATGTGAATATAGGTTGGATGTGTTACGCATGTATAGCAATTAGATATAATACATTTATGACATTCTAACAAAAGAACTAACTAGTTTAATAGAAGATTTTACTCTAACATATTAAGTATGTTGTGATAGCTGTCGGTTCCTGCTTACATCTGAACCCCTTGTCTACCTGTAAACTCGGCTACAGGTATGGGAGAAACTGAATGATCCACAGACATGATTTCAATCTAATCAATTTATTATTTCCAAATATCAATCAGACACAAAACAAATCTAATTAAGGTAGATAATTAAACAGCAGAGCGCAGAGGTGAGATTCTATAACATGGGAATAATATTAGAGACCCTCAACTGAATCTATGATAGCTTAAATATGTTTAATTTTAACTACGCCGCACACTAATATGCTAACTTCTACTTAATCAAGCTCAAAATACCTGTACTTTTTATGCATCGGATCCTACACTGGAAAGTTGCTGGTGATATCTTCATTTCCAAACTCTGTTTCCTGGACAACTCGAAGACCTCTAACTAATTCCACTCTCTTCCAATCTTCAACTAACAAGTAACTCGCAGACTTTTTGTTAACTCCTACTTTCCAACTCCAACGTGTCCACTCACAAACCCACGAAAACAGAATTTATATAAAATACTTCATTTACATAATCACGTTTCCTTACCTTATGAAAGTTGGTTGAAGTAAAAATTTTCCTTAAAGAGTCATGAAGGGATTAGTAGAACCGCGTATAGATCCGTCACAATGTAACATTTTAAATGAGTTTTCATTCAATATCATTTCACATTTTTGAGGCAATTTATTTATATATTTTTTTGACCATTGAAATGACTCTTAACATTTGCCTCTCAAAAAACGTATGCAAAAGATAGAAATTAATGTGTCTACCTTTTAGCATTGGCGTGGTGCTGAAGATAGGATAAGGAGATTTTAGTTCAAGCATCATCAGGATCTCTTGACAGTGTTTCAAAATTACGAAGTCCGTCGTCAATTGTTTCATGTCACTCCAGAGTGAGAAGTAAATTAAAAAACAAAACTCTTCTCATACTTTTACAATGAAGACAGGCATTGAAAGCGTTGATAATATATTAGCTATACAACACAATCATTAGTTTTAAAGTATATGAAAGATTTAGTAAATTAGTCATCGTAGAAAACAAACAACAAACGAAATGACCACTAAAGCTTGCAAAAGACAAATTTGAACAAAAAATTATCGAGAAAGTGTGACAGTATGGATTGAAACGATTTGAAATTCTAATTTAAGTTTAACTTAACTATCTGATTGGGCCAAAAATAATTCCAAATGCTGAAAAAGTTAAATTTCATAAGAAATTGATCCCTTATCTCAATCCAGAAAAAGATAAAGTAAAGTTATTCGAAACTTATTCGAAAAATAGGTTCTTCAAAGTAATTGAAAATAAAGAAAACAATATTTAAAGGAAATCATGGTTCTGCTGAAGACAAGCCACGAATAGGGATTGACGAATATTGAATCTGTTGAACCTCGAAACCCTGACGATGGAGGAGTGTGGAACTTTGGAAAGTTGAGGGTCAGCGTAGGTGTCTTCTTCGTCACCTGATCACCTGATCATAGCACTGCGTTCATAAACAATCAATTGACCTTGAAGAGTAATGATAGCTGAGACAACAATGAATTCAACCTGTCTTTAATGTCCAATGAAATCGTCAGAAAAATGTTTTTGTGAGATAATAAATTAAGACAAAAAAACTTTCTCATCTGTGGTAAGTTCTAAATATCGAGTAAAAGATAACTTCATGTGATTCTAGAGCGTCGGTACTTGGCTTACATTTCATTTGGTTTCAATTTACAACTCAATGTTAAGAAAAATGGGAAAAGTTTGAACCTCGGTCAAGTAACGAGGACAACACCCGAGCTCACTTCCTCTCCAAAGTCCTACACCACGCCCATTGGAGAACTCTGAGCTCGGCATATTACACTTACATCAGCTCCCTCTATGAGATGGTTCTTCAGTGTCACCAGAAATCGATTTGACGACCATACTCACTTGACACAGTGGCCGTCATTCATTAGATCTAATTAAAGAACTGGAATTATTGACCAGAATTTTCTGTAGTCTTTTGTAAAGATTATTTCTTAAGGAATATACACACTTTTAACGACTTCGTTCAGCCATTTAGAATATTGTTACGAATGCTGTGCATTTAATGCTAAAAATAGTGTAAATAATTTGTATCTAGATATTTAATTCATTAATATTACTTTCTGTTGTATTTTTTTTTATGATAAAAATTGTAATATTTGCAAGCAACGCTGGCGCTTACATTAAAATGGCGCTTCAATCGAAGCTTGGCAAAATATTGGCCAAATGACCAAGTTGCCATCTTATTCGGTGACCAATTTGGCGACTCTTTTGGCAACTTAGCTATCATTGGATGCTTCTGAAATTTACTGGATGGATCTATTGTTATCACGATCTTTGAAGTTAGCGGATATTTCCAGAAAGATCCGTTCAGCCTAGGAGTCACTCGCTCAAGCTGAGTTGGTATTGTTTTGGCTGTTGAAGAGTTGCTATGATCGAGCGATTACTTGAGAATAATATTTATCATTACGTATTTGTATTTTAAGACACTAATAGTTGTGCCTGAGCGCTGTAGGTTTATTAGGCAAATTTGGCTTAACCTGTTGTTGTAATTTTGCTGTACTTTACGTACGTATTGTGTATCTGCAATGAATTGCATTGATCTTAAAGACAGTGGAGTCAAACTTCCAGTGGTAGCGATCCACTTTTAAATCGTTATTTTCATGACATCCTCCTCCATACAAAAATAATGTATTAAATTCAATGATAATGCACTTTGACACTAAAGTTACCATACGACTTTAAAAACAAACTCTACAAATTATCAAGATAAGTATTAATTTTTGAATATAATTTCGAATGTGACAATCCCATGAGGTCACTATTAATAATTAGACATGTTCTTAGCTTAGTATTGATGAATTAATCTTCAAATATATTGTGCAGTACCGATATATTTATAATTATATTATATTATTGTAAGTGGTTTTTATTATCTCAGAATGTACTTCGCTTTGATTGCTTTCAGAAATTAAAAAAAATTAAATCATTTATTTTTGATTTTTTTATATGCTCACACCCCCTTGGTAGGATTATCATGCCCCCCTAGAGGGGCGTGCCCAAAAGTTTCAGAAACACTTTCTCAGGAACTACTTTGCTCTTTAGACTGAAAGCATAAAATTCACTAACCGTGATATACGTAGCAATATATTTAATGTATAAAAATTTCATGTATATATAAAGAATTTTTATTTAAAAATTTATTAATAGATTCCATTTACTTTAATAGTAAGAAAGTAGTCGCTTTTAAGTTTATTTAAACAAACATTTTGTATAAACAAGTAGTTATAAAGGTTTTCACGCACAAAAAAAATTTTTTTGTTAGAAATGTAATGAAAAATAAGTAAGAGTATATTAGTTTCAGTAACTGATATTAAATCCAATATCTACTAGCGATTTCTTAACCTCTCAAAGAAATTCTTAAACCAAGATAGGGAAATATTAAAGCTCAAGGAACCGTTAAGAAATATCAATTTTCCGCTTAGAATGCCAGTAATCTCCTAACTCTTAGAACACAAAGACTTTTGAGGTTTCATTAACTCAAAGCACGAAATAATAATAAAAACGGATAGGTAAATCTTTTCTTTACTGAAAAATGATGGTAAAGGACATTGTAATCTAAAGATAAAACTTTTTTTATGTAGTAAAAGTTACTGTAACTTCTCACAAAATTGAGATAAATTTACAAAATTGCTTTTCAACACAAATTTGTTGCATGTTTTTACACACATGATGAATTTTTTTAAAGTTTGTTGAACAAGGCTTTATTAATGCGCAATAAATATGGGTATAATCTTATTAAAAATGGATGTAAGAATAAATTTATTGCATGAGAGTTAAAATAAAAATTATATTTTCTGCTATTATTTTTTATTTATTTATTTTATAAGATATCTTGTTTTGTATGGGTTCACATGGTAGCCTAGGGGTCATGAGCATGAACTCATGGCTTGCATGGGCTATGAGTATGAGCTCTCTAACCGCTGAAACACCGCCGTGGGGTAAGGCTGATGCACGTTAAATCTGTCAAGGTTCAATGTTCTGCTATGGTATAGTAAGGAAATTTGGAGAGGTTGGTGCCCGCTAAGAACCTCATCCCTTGATGGAGGTTCGAAATTGCGAGGTCAATTCGCCGATAGCCCTAGTGTTATGTCATACTGAGGCAAATAAACCCTCACTCCCTCTCGTTTTGTGGGCGCATTAGTCGAGTAACCGTGATCGTGAATTCGTGGCTGGTGTTGCTTCTGTATAGTCATGTTGCCGTTGAAGATGCGACATGTAGAAGTTTTGATGTGTACATTGTCATTACTTTAAATTGTAATTTTACAGTGGTGTGGAAATTTGCTTAGAAAGGTGCCATCTCGGGTGATGTCATCGACAGAGGTTCAAAATTACAAGATATATCACCAATGGCTATCGTATTGCTTCTGAATGGGTTCTTAATAATAAATCTATGGTGTATGCAATTGTATTTATGATAAGTTTTATATTTTTCTTTGCTAACAGCGCTGTTCAAACACATCAAAAGATGTATCTCACATTAAAAAAGTCAAAAAGAGTTTTGGAAAAGTAAGGAAAATAAAATATCTAAGGCTCTTAGTCTATACAAATAAATAAAATTGAAAGTCTGTTTGTAATTTCAAATTAGCGTTTTTACTAAATGCTTTTAAAGGCATATATGATACTTATATCAAAAAAACAATTTTTAAAATTTTTTTGTCTGTCTGTTTGTTCCGGCTAATCTCGGGAACTTCTGGTCCGATTTTAAAAATTCTTTCACCAATGGAAAGCTACATTATCAGCGAGTAACATAAGATATATTTTATCTCATATTCCTACGGAAACGGGAACTATGCGGGTAAAACGTTGACGTTGCTTACTCCCCGCCAAGTTGGCGCAAAATTATGCATTTGCCCAATAATGGAAATTTTAATAAATATTTTCTCAGATCTGTAACAAATAACTGAAACATAGTGTTATTTAGCATCTTTACAAAAAGCAATTTTTTAAATGGTTTTTTAGGGTTATTATGTACGTTACGTTTCTTAAATGTCAAACTCAAAATTTGAGAAATATCGCCAAGTTGGCTAAGAATTTCTCTATTCCGACCAATCCGATATTTTAATGCAAATTTTCTCCCACTTTTTAAAGATGGAAACGAAATAAAGTTTTAGCGAATTGCGCGCGCGTGATATTGATAATTTATGTTATTGAATTTTTGTTGTTAATTATATTAATAAATTACGTTTTCTTTTTTTTAAAACTAAGCTCAATTTTAGACATTTTAAATTTTATTGGTTCCAGTCAAGCAATAAAAAAATTACCATATTATATTATTTACTTTTCAATGATAATGATTACGACTTTGACAGTTATTTAAAGACATTAACGCGAGCAAGCCGCGGGAAAAAGCTAGTTTTAAATAAATTTGTATAATTTTCGGGTACTTACTTATTACGCCGTCGACCAATTCGTCGACCAATAGACCTCGCTAAATGCCACGATGTGCAGCCAATAGAGTGGAAATCTTTTCCCACACATGTACAAATATATAATTCTAACGCGTATTTGGTGATGTTTTTGATGGAGAAATTGGTCGGTGGTATAATACAAAAGTGCTCTTTTTCACATTTACGAGGATAAAGTTCAATTCCTAGGAAATTTTTCTTTCAAAATTCATCTGTCTACGCGAAAGCTTTACGTTAGTTTAAAACTAAGAATATCATGTAAATTATTCAAAAATAAACTTAAAAGAAAAAACATCAGGTAAAATATATAAAACACGTTGAAATTATAAATTCGCTCTCTTTCTTTTGGGGGTGTAAAGTTCAAGTGACTGACTATGTTTGGAAGGTGATTTTGCAAAAAGACTAAAATTTTTAATATTTAGTGTCAGTTTAATTAGAATATGCATAGAAAATTGTCTTAAAAATATTGTTACAATTAAAAAAAAAATGTTTAAATGTAACTTTTTTTGGCAGAAAATGAAGAAGAAATATATATTTTAAAAATATTCTCCTTTCATGAATAATGTTTTTATAGTGGTAATATTTTTCCTATATAAAGCTAAGATTTCTTTTCAGACCTTTTCAGGGATTTTAGAGGTATACAATTTGGGGGAGTGGAATTTTTTTTAATTCATATTTTTCAATACTCTGAGTACAGAATTTTTAACAAAAAACACTGGTTATTAATTCAGTTGCTTGTAATTTTAAAAACAATGTGATAGTTTTTTCAAAACAATTAGTTCAGTCTTTATGCAGAAGAAGTTTAAGTTATATTCAGGCAAATACTTTTTTTATAACAGAAGAATTTTTAATGAAAGGAGAATTTTTTGAAGTCTTCATTCTTCCTTCTTTTTTTTGTCAACAAACTGCATTTAAATAATTTTTCCTGTAATATTATTCTTAAAACTTTATATGTATGTTCTAGTTCAAATGATATCATATATCCCAAAATTATTCACTTCTCCGCTATCCAAATTCACGGTTCTGAATATACTTAGCCAACTTTAAACTAAACATTCATATATTTTCAATAGATAATAAGTAAATAATAATTGATATAAATAAAAATAATGTTAAACTAATAAAGTACTACATATAACTGAAAAAATTATTCTAAAATGGTTCGTAAAATATTTTAAAAAATGTGTTTAACTTATTTATCTCCCTAATTCTTAAAAAATACATAATTCTTGATATTTTGTAAGAACTCAAGTGTTTTACAATTTCAACAAATGCTAACTTAACTCAATACAGATATTATATAGTGAGAAGAATGGTTTTATTAAATAAATAATGTAGTGCTATACATCATAAAAGATGAAAAATAGCCGACGTTAGCTATTTATCGTCATGAAACCCTTATTTATTCATATATGCAAGTCTGAAGCCCACATTTTTTGAAATTCTATCATAAAATTTAAGTTAAGAATAGAAAAGAGTCAAAATAATATATCAAGTGTTCTGAAAAACCATTAATATTCGTTTGTTTTTTTTTTTTTTAAATGGAAAATGCTATTATATATTTTAGAAAGAGAGACATTGAAATAGGATATTAAACATTAAAATGATTTGATATAGGAATCAGTTATTATGTTTTTATTCTTTGAAGTCCTTCGAATGTTTAACATTAGTTTGAAAACAAAACAAACAATAAAAATCACTTATTCAATAAATTGAGCTTGCTCGTTACGTAAAAAATGAAGATATATTAAATAAATTGACATTTTATTATAATAAAATTTTTGTATATATATATATATATATATAATCAAAATTTCTCTACAAGAGAGAGATGAATTAACATAATTAAAACTGAAAAGAATTGTAATTGCAAGGTAACCAGACAACAGAATTTAAAAGGCGGTATGAAAAATCAAAATAACAGAGTTAAATATAAAATATAAAAGAATGGATGCTACAGTATTATCAACATTGCTGACATGGGACAGCTTATATACAAAAAAATTTCTCTTAAAAAAAATTATCTATATAAAAGTGGGGTTGAACATGTATTTTGGCCAGCCAAAATTCTCTCTTTCTGTTAATAATACCGAGCAAAATCTATTGGAAATAATGGATAGGAAATCTAAATCCATTATGAAAAAAAGGTAACTTACTTAAAAATTGCATATAGAAATGCAGAGCCCGTGCTAAATCTGAGTACAATAAACAAGTTATTGCAAGATTCTGGACCCAAATACAAATTCATACAAAAGCAATGCCTGAAAAATAGCACTTAGCAAAAGTATGAAAAGAATAGAAATAATAATATATAAGAATTGTGTGTGTATATATATATATATATATATATATATATATAATCGCCATTAATTATTCTTAATAGCTTTTAATTACCTATGGTTCATCCCTTCAGGACCCACGTTTGATTAATAAACTTTCTAGCCACCTGACGAGAGTATTTTGAACAACATCTAACCACACACTCAGATCATGTGATTTGAGACGACTACATATACACCGAGATTCCTGGAGACCGCCTCTGTTTCTTTTCTGTTATTTGTATGCCTTCAACATGTAGCCGGCTGCAGTTCATTGTGCATTCGTTTTCTTTTTATGTATTGTGTCGTCCATTTCTGCTTTATGTTTAACATTATTATATGTTTCAAGATGTGGAATAAAACAGATTTCAATAATCACAGGACTGCATCATCAATCTCATCCAAAGAAAACAGCAACTATCAAAAATAGCGATCTAAATAAGGAATCCTTCACACTCGCCAAATTGTTAAACTCAATGTATTTCATATATATATATATATATCGGGTAAGATTATAGTTTCTTAGCTAATTTACATTATTAATTATGGTCATATTCATTATTAACCTCTTTTGCAAATATTTTTGTTTATACATATTTATATTTGTCTATTTCTCCCGGATTCCTATAGTAATTTAATATTCCAATTTCTATTCTATTGCTGTTATATTCACCCACGTGGGTTTGTTTTGGGCTTTTGCCTTGGTTTATTTCTGGCGCTATTATGTCGAAAATTTCCACTGCAGGAGAAGGTTGAGATCTCACAACATTGTTTAATCCTGTTTCACTATCCTAAAGAGTGACAGCTCGGGAAATCATAATAGTTTTTCCCTCTAGCTAAGTTTCTCTTCTTTGGTTTGTCATGGTTCCATGTTCTTGGTTCTTTCGGTCTGATCTTAAGATGTTTTAGGATTTATTAGTCTTATTTTTAATTTATTTACTGCTATATATATATATACTTTTAAAACATGATTCAGAAGATTTCGATGTTTGAAGCTCTATATTATCTATTTGTGTGTTTGTGAGTGTTATTTTTCTTCGAAAATTTTCAATATTCCATTATTTGCTAACTATGTAAGGCGTGTAAACATTATAAAAATATTGTTGCCGAGGTCTAGATTCATGAATTTCATGCTATATTAGTTCTAAGGAACAAAATAGTTCTTCAAGAGTGATGCAGTTTGTTGACAAAAACAGACTTTAAAACACAAGATAAACTGTAGTAAAACTCGTAATATATTTTCAAAAGGTTCTGATACTTTCTTCAGTCTTCAGACACAACTATCAGTGCCTAAAAATACGAGTACACAGCGATAAAAACTTGGACGTAGGTAGACTCACCAAAGTGAATACGTCAGCAACTGAAGTAGAACCGAGTTATGAGTTCTTAATAGTTACATAATTAACTATTAAACTAATTATCATGACCCTTATTAACTTATGCACAACCATGTTAAAGAACAATTATCCAAACGGATTTCTAATTTATGCTTAAATCTGTATAAACTCGAAACTAAGAAAATGGAGTTTTTAAATCATTGTCTTCCATAATTTTACGTGATGAAATCTATTCTGAGACAATTTTAGTTAAATATAAATAATATACATAAGTCCTAAAAATATTTGAAAGCTGGATAAATTTAAGTAGTTAAAAATTTAAATACACTATCTCGCCAAAAGTATCCGGACACCTCTTAAAAAAGTGGCTCAGGCGAGTGACGCAATTTGATACGTAATTGAAAGCTATAAAAGTGTTGGTAGTGGTTTGTCAGATTGTATTTATGCGTTTGTGAGGCAATGAGTAAGTCAAAGGAACTTAGTGAGTTTGATCGTGGCAGTATAGTGGGATGCCACCTTTGTGGGAAATCAGTTCGTGAAATTGCGGACATTCTACAGAAGCCTAAATCCACTGTGAGGGATGTAATTGTGAAGTGGAAACGTCGAGGCAGTGAAACGGCAGAAAAACGAGCCGGTAGGCCAAAAATACTTGGTGAACGCAGCCGCAGAACTCTGAAAAGGGTAGTGAAACAAAATCGCAAGTCCTTGTTATTGGAAATTTCTCAGGAGTTCCAAAGTTCACCAGGAATTAGTGTTAGCAGCAGGACTGTCCGTGGAGAGTTAAAAAACTTGGGATTCCATGGTCGTGCCGCCGCTCAAAAGCCAAACATCACTCCACAGAATGCGAAGCATCGATTGCAATGGTGTAGAGCTCACCGTCATTGGACTGTGGACATGTGGAAAACTGTTCTTTGGAGTGATGAATCTCGCTTTACAGTCTGGCAGTCGGATGGACGTGTCTGGGTTTGGCGGATGCCCAGAGAACGTTTCTTTAGTGACTGCATTATGCCGACTGTTAAGTTTGGTGGTGGAAGCATAATGGTGTGGGGGTGTTTCTCGTGGTTTGGCCTGGGTTCATTAGTTCCTGTGATTGGAAACATGAACTCTGAGAGATGTATGTGGACATTCTGGACAATGCTGCAATCCCAACTCTATGGCAATATTTCGGGGAAGGCCCATTTCTCTTCCAGCAGGATAACTGCTCCATTCACACATCGAGGCTTGCACAGACGTGGTTTGACGAAATGGGTGTTCTAAACTGGACTGGCCTTCTCAGAGTCCCGATCTAAATCCCATAGAACACCTTTGGGACGATTTAGAGCGCAGATTACGTAGCCAGTCAAATCGACCATCCTCACTGCAAGCACTCACTTTAGCTGTGATGACGTGAAGCAAATGTCAATTGGTGGAAAGTCTTCCCAAACGTGTGCAGGCTGTCATCCATGCAAAAGGGGGACCAACATCATATTAATATGTGCCTCAGGACTCTCTAAGTCCATACCACTGGGTGTCCCGATACTTTTGGCCAGATAGTGTATGAGGAATAGGTAGCAATTATACAATACAATTTTATTTACTTGTAAAATGCAATTTTACACTTTGAATAATCATAATAATATATATAAGGTGAAAAGTAAAATAGTCCAACTGAAAATATTAATTATTCGTCTTCAATACATAAAAGAAATACACGAATAGTATTGAAGGTTTTTCTTCTGGTTACGTAAAATAAATTCTGATCATAATTTTCGGAAATATGTATAAGATTTACTTAAATGTTCCGGGAAAAGAAATATATGTTTCCATGGAAAAAGTCTTAAAATAAAAATAGTTTAGTCTTAAGCCTTAAAGTTTTTAATCTTTTAGTACTCTTAAAGTGAAAGAGCAAAGCTTGATTAATTATTAGAGCTATATATATTTGATTTCGAAATCTAGTGGATTTTTCTATCAAACAGTTAATGAACTAACTTTTTTTCTATGCTTTACAATTTCCTTCATAACGCTCTTGATTTCAAATGATGAATGTTCATGGTTTGCTTTTTAATTCAAATATAATATAAATAATTTATTCGAAGGTGAGAATAGGACTACATTTTTATATAAAATCGATAAAAAACATAAAAAAAGAGAGCTATAATCTAACTCTGCATATATTTGAGACTTAAATACTATACTTTTATTTAATGATTTATGTTTAATATGGAAGGGATATAAAAAAGGGATCACTTATCTTTGCATAATTCGATAAAAAAAATAAAAATTTTGTAATATGAATAATGCAATATGAATCTACCTAAATATCATTTTTATCATAGAGCAAAGAAAGTATTTTATAATATATTGATTGATAATAATAGATATAATTTATCATTTTTTCTTCACTCATGACAAGGATCAAGCATGTATTTCTTATTTCTGAAGTTTCATATTCAAATGATGTTTTGTTAAAAAAAATATATGATTTATTTGGAAAAGTATTAAATGTTTTTAAGATTCTTTCTTGATTTTGCTCACTGGTATGTTGGACAAGCTTAAAGAATAATGAATAACGTATGAAGACTTCTTGAGGCCCTAGCGCTAATTAAAAGTTCGCTCCACCATATAAGTGATAACCCATAACAAAATAAATGTATGTAACCAGTGACGTGCATAACAATGGGGCTTGAGGGCTTTACCCAACTCTTATACATCAACAGATTTTTGTATTTTTACCAAATAAATTACTCCTCGGGGATTTCATCAATGTGCATGCGTTTAATATAGTGCCTCCCTCCCCAATAAGACGTCTGTTTATCGCTTAATAGGGATAACTTACAATTTATTAAAATTAGGTTAATAAATTTGAGTTAATTAACCAATTTGAGTTACTGCCGCATCTCTACTAAATGAGTAAGAATGCTGTACGGTGGAAGGCCTAGGCCTAGGCACAGACAACGGACATGGAAAAATAGTACATGATTGTAGTTAGAATTCCTACAATTTTCGTAGAATATTTTTTGGAACATTGAACGATTTAAGTTATTCGGACCATAATCTTACTAAGGCCCAATCGAGAAATAAACGATACCCCTTCTAAGGCCGAGGTCCTGAGCTCATTTGGAACACGCCTAAAACGTCTGTAGAGATAAGGTGTCTGATCAGGTGTACTGTCCATCTCTTTTAATCGCGGTTCTAAATTATGATGCATCTTCAAGTGCGACGTTAACAAAAATATATATGCCCATCTTATAAAATCATTTTCTAGTAAACGACATTTTTCTGTACTGAATAAAAGACACCATTTTAGATTTTACAATCTAAAGAATATATGTATGCTGTTTTCCCCGCAGTGACACATCGCTTGTGGAAAATTGAGTTTTACAGGGAAAGTGAGCTTCCCAGCATGAATTAGAAAAATAAGATTACAGAGACCCTAGAAAATATAAGCATGGTTACCAGATTGACAACCTTATCACCCTGTCGAAAAATCTGGCGGAAATTTGTAACGCCTCGAAATCATCAAAAAGTGTCCATGGGGGTCAACCGTTCTGGAAGTTTTAATGAGTCTTTATAAAGATCGGTGGAGTTCACACACACACACACAGAATCTGAGTCTGCGTTGTCTTTGATAAGACTCAGATGATTTCCTCTGCCTGAGTCCCTGTTGGTGGAACTGTTCTTGATAGCCATTTCTGGAGCTATGTAAAGCTTTTTTATAATGAGTGTCTGTTTCCAACACAGTAAGTAATTTATTTAATATTTCTTTGTGTATAAGCTAGTTTGTTTGTCCTAGTCCATCAATTTAAATGTTATAATTCAATTAGTTTAGTTTTTCGGCTGCTTTACCCCCTTGAAAATTAAGAACAACATAGTAATTTTAATACATTTTTTTTATTCAATTTATTATTTCAGTTTTTCAGCACATGCGCAGTCTGAAATTTATTCCTAAATAAACGCCAACACTAGGAATCACGGAAATACATTTCATTTTTATTCAGTTAACAAATACAAATGTAATACAATTTCAGATACCTGAATCATGTAGAAAACAAATCTCCTTCAGCTTTTCCGTGATTACCTGCAAGACACTTCCTTTCACAGACAGCATTCGTCAAAAGGAACAAAGTATTCCGAAGAATATCTTTCGTGATATTCCTGTCCTACTTTCTGTATCCCACACAACAAAGAAAAGGCAACTTATTACTTCTCCAGGAACACAAAAATGGATAAGCATGAGGAAAAAAAGAGAAATGTTTTGCTACGAAGATGCTGTGTGAGTTGCAGATTAGATGGGGTTTCTGGAGTAGAACAGGTTTCTTTTTTCTTGCTGAAAATAAGTTTGTTCAATGTTGCCTTGGATTTATTTTGATTGATGAATGTTGTAGAATGCGTGGAATATTATATTCAGGATGGTAATAATTCACTGAATTACTGTTGTTTGCAGTTTGAGCAGCATTGAATTATTATTCATAAATGAAAAAAACATGAAATAATTATGTTAAATTAATATCGCATATATTAATAATAACTGATTTTTTGTGCAATGTTTGTAATGTAAATAATGTTCAGAACTCTTCAAAGTAATGCAGTTCAGAAATAAAAAGTTTTTTTGTTATAGTTTTCATCCAAATATTATTTTAAACATCCAGCTTTTTTTCTGAAACATACTCCATATAATGAAAGTAATTTTATTCATTCATTTTTTTAAAAAAAATATGTACCTTGTGTAATCTTATCGAGCCAGGAAAAAAAGAAGAAATATGTATTACTTTTCAATAGATTCTTAGAAAATTCTTTCAAAAATGTTTTTTTTTTCCAAAAAAAAAAAAAAAAAAATCAAAGCTTTTTTGAGAATGTGTTACAATATGTTTGCATACGCGTTTAACACATAAAGACCACATGATAGAAATATATTCCACACATACAGTTACTCCTATAATAATACCCTCCAAGAGCTCTTTCAGAAAATTGTTTACCAATCTACGTTCTCAGCTACATGGAGTTTCAATAAACACGATACAAAGCTTTGGCAACAACTACACAAAGTTCTACCTCTTTATTTCCTTTAACCAGGATTACGGTAAAATTTTGAAAACGATCCTTATTTTTGTGTATTCAAAATTAATGAAAAGTTTCACCAAGCGATTCATGGAAAACACACACACACAAAATCGTATGCAATTTTTGTTCAAAAACATTAAAAATATTACATTACATATAACAAGGAAATTGATAAACCAATAATTTATACATTACTAGTTCCCTCATTTGGAAATTTTGATATATGTACACACACACATATATATATATATATATATATATATATATATATATATATTATTAAATTTATCATGAACAGTTCTTAAAAATGTAGTGAGCCTCTGTTCGCGATGGTTTGAAAGTCAACTGATTTAACAGAAATCTCTGAAAATCAACAAGTTTTTCATTATTATTCATTTCAATTAATATATATTTCTGCAAATGCTAATAAGAAGAGAGTCGGTTTTAACCTATTTTAATTGTTATCACTAAAAATACTTATCTAATGCACAAACTTGAATATAAATTCCCTTTATGCGAGTCCTAAGATTACCAATCCTGTTTTTGGATTAGAGTTCATACGAACTATTCAAATATAAATTTATATCTATGGTTTTCACTAACATCCAATCAAAGAATAACTACTAGATTCTTTCTCGAACTCGATTCACTAAATTTTAAATAGTAATAGTATTTTACATATAAATTGCGGTTCTTTTACAAAAAGAGGTATGAAACAATCACAGAAAATGACATTCCCTAGATTATTAGCAGTAGAGCCTAAGGAGAACCCATTACAAGGAAAGAAAATATTGTTTTGTTTGGGGGGGGGGGAGGATCATCGTAAAACTTTAAAAAAAATGTAAATTTCCTTTAACTTTTGTTTTATAAATTTCATCTAAGCATTTCAAAAATTTATCTTACTACTAAAACGCAAATGTTAAGGATTAACCAGTTGTCTCTCATTTACATAGTCTTCAACTTTGAACTTAACACTCTTGATTTGATTTTAGGAAGGATAAGATTCATAATATTATGATGTAATATTTGTAGAATCTTTGAACTGATTACTATTTGCAGCCATCGAAGACCTTTTCTACTAAAATAAAGTTTTTTGTTGTCTTACACTCCAGAAAGCTAAATAGTCATAGGAAGTCTGTAATAATATTGAAGATGATATAATTTAAACTTTAAAATACATTCTATTTACTAGTCTCATTTAGATATAACTGAGATACTTTCAATGTTAAAAGTTTAACTTAAATTATAGAATTGCTTGAAGATTATAACTCAATAGAATAGTTCAAATTTTAGAATTGAATTTGGATTCAATGCATACCTGTAGACAACTTTTCCAAAGATTAAATGCTTCAAGCCATTTATTTTCGTAGGAATGATGAGAAAAATACTTGTATAACTTCATCAACCTCATCTTCAGAAGGAAAACGATGTACAAGTTGCTTTTTCTTTCTTATAGATTGAAAAAGAAAAAGTTACGCGTGGCAAAATCAGAGGAATAAGGCGATGTTTTATTAGTTTTTTTTTTCAGTCAAAAATTAAACTATCAATTTTGTTAAATGAGAAAATGAATTATCATGGGAAATATGACACCTCTAACATTTCCTATTTAATAATTGTACACTCAAATATATATATTTATTCTTTTTGGAAGGCATTTAATGCTGTACCAGTTAGGTACAGCTGTTTTCTTTCCGTGTAAGTCAGAAGTACGTATTGGATTTTGCTTGAGGACCATTACACAAGCTTTTGAGCTTAATATATGTAATACATTTAATATTTATGCAGTTACCTGCAACTTTACTAATCAAATATTATTTTTCAAAAGAAAATTCCAAATAAATAATTTTCAAAAATATAATATATAACCTTTATTGGAATCTAATATTTTCTAACTTTGTATTTGGAAGAAGGCTCATTGTATCGATATCTTTACTAAACTGCTACTACTTCTAAATATTCTTCAAAATACTTTTAGCGTAACAGGAAAACAATTTCTTCCCAATGTCAATAATCACTCGCTATAAAATAAAACGACTATTTGTAGCTGACTTTTGCTAGATTTTTTAATTGTTAGATATTGATTTCTATGAGAATTTTCCATCAACAGAAATATTATCCCGCGTTATAATTCAAGAAAACTCCAGCATATTCAAATAATTCTACTGGGGAATATTTGAACTTTTTTAACATTAGTTTTTTTTATAATTAATTATCATTAAATATTTTTATTCTGAACTTCATAGTTCATTCGGTTCGGCATTCTTTGATTCATGAACACACCGTTTGGAAAACTTTGCTAGAGTACGTGTTGAAGCGCATCTAGGAACGCGGTATATAAAAACATATCTTCTTAAATAATTTAATAAATAAATATGATATTAAAAACTACATATAAACAATTTTTAAGCAATTTTAAGGGCTAGTTTTCCGATTATGATTTACTTCTCTTTTTTGATGTTTCGACGCCTCAGCAAATTAATTTTCTCAATTTCAATTTTTAATGAATAATTTTATATATAGCGGTAATTCAAGTATCCAATTCCTTACGATATCATTTTGTACAGGTAAAGCGATTACATCGATTAATATTTTTCTACAGCCGACGCGTTTTCTGAAATTACAGCTGGCAAATATTTTCCTGTGTATTCTTCCTCCTGAGTAGAATTCGCCTTTAAATTAAATAGCAAAGATAAAGTTTAAGCTAAATGTAAATCTTAAGTATTTTTTTATCTCTACTTAGTTGGGCTTTAAATGGGATGAAATGCTTCTCCTCCCCATATATTGTGCCAACTAAATTTTTCTTTTTCAAGAACTTATTCTGTTTTTGACTAAATGTCTATTGTTCTATAAAAAACATCGGTTTTGGAAATAAAATATTTTATATTTGCATATATGACCAATGATTTTTCTTTAATGCTCATCAATTGCATTGAAAATTTTACTGCTATCCTCATTGTCGCGAATCATCGACTCGAGCTTTCGCAACTGTATTATTTTAATGAATTATTTCTATTTCTCCGTTGCAGTTGAGTGGCAACGCTTTTTATATCGCGAGAAGCAACGAGAAAACTTTTTGTTATTCTTCAGGTTTCAAAAAAGCTTCTACTTGTATTCTACGACTTTCTTCTTTACGTGTTTTTTTCTTTGAACCTTTTGTTTGAACAAATTGAATTTTTCTATGAACTAGACGGAGCGAAGGACTCTCAAAATCCTCTTGGCTCGATGTGAATTGAGGTAAGCTTGACTATTGTATTATTTGAAGTTAGGCTTAAGACATAATTATTGACACTCATATTTTCAAGGATCTTATTGTAAATTTATATTTCTGATCCATTAAGATGTATGTCTTCGAGGAAAAGGAAGTACACTTTTCTGGAATGCGTTAAAAATCATGTGAAAATAATTTAGATATGTGACACTGAAATTTTAAAAATTCTATTAAAATAAATGTAATTGAAGCTGGCTCTATTTTCATTTTCAATTTAATCAACTACGTTTTAAAATGTACAGAAAATATTATCAAAGCAAAATAATTTTTTATTATACCATTTCACGTATCACATTTAGAATTCAAGACCTGTGTTATGTTTTCATATTTTTCCATCCATAACAAATTAAAATTTTCAAAGGCTGCCTTTAATACTGATATTGCAAAAAAGGTTTCTAAAGAAGATTTTAGCGCATGAAGCAAGTAACTTCTCTAAACTTATATTGTTGAAAATATAACTTTAATTAACATCGCTTGCTACAATAATAATTGTGGAGAATGTATTTAAATATTGGAATTAGATCCAAGAATAGACATATACTTTAAGAAAATAACTGTAATTTCCAACTGAATTGAAGAAGAAGCAATGCATTATTATTGTTTGCTAGCAGATATTCAACAAAGATAATTGGAATCGAGAGAAATGAGAAAAAATAAAATTTCTAATTGCATAAAGTGCACATTTTAGAGTTTAATCATCAAAAAATTAAAATGTGTTTGAAACTTCAATTAAAATATCATATATGTCATACGGTAATATAGATAGAAATATAATGCATAAGCAAGAAATATAAGTATAGCAGTAGCTAATCTAGATTGATTACATTTTGAATTCCAAGAAAGGAAAAAAAATCAAAACGTTCTTGATGTCTGTGTTTAGAGTTACTTTATCATCGATATAATGTATTCATACCTTAATATCTTTGGAAATTTATATTATTTTACAGTGAATTGAATAGTTCATCATAAAATAAAAGAACAGAAAGTTACGAAATACTTATTTTGAACTATTTTTGTATGCAACTGAAAACTACACTATTTTACAAGGAAAAAAAATCAAAATTAACAAAATAGTTCAAAGGCATAAAAAGTGACGTTGTTGGGGGCGCTTCATCTATGAAATTCAATGGCCCTTGCCACCTAAAATATGAAGAAATCGCCCTCGTTCTTGATTCTGAGAGAATATTAACGTCACTCTGTTCAACTACACGAGGGCTATTGACAACATACCTCGTAATTTTGAACCATGGTCGACATCTGAGCTGACACCCCTCTCTCCTAACTACCACACCACACCCATAGGAGGACGTTAGAGCTCTCGACAGATTTACGGTGCATGTCTCCCCTACACAGCTGGTTTTCAGTGGTACTAGGCTGGAACTCATGACACGCCAGCCACGAGTCCGATACCTCGAACACTTGGCTACCGCGGCCACTCCTTGACGCTGAATCCTAGAGCGAGTGACGGAAGGCAGATAGAAGAAAGAAGGAATGTTCCAACCCACCGTGCGGACGCAGTACTGAAACCATTTTTATGCATCCGAGAGATTCGTGACCCGAACTGAGGGTTATTGAAAATCCCAAAACGTCATCATTCTACCTTCCAATGAACTCTAGCGGAACATCATAGATGTCAGTGATTTGGATTTGATGGTATGAGTGCTACAGAGCCTCTGCTCAGTGCTCCTCAAACACTTAATTTGATATAGTTCAGTATGTCACTCTGGTGAACACATCAGCTGTAATATCTACTACAGATGCATTACGATGCACCTCAGCCGTTCAGCGAATACGGCGGTCATCTCTGTCAATGATGACCTGTACATGATTGGATTCCTCTTTTCTTGAAATAGGGCCTTCCCGAGTCGAATGCTGCCGACAATCATGCACAGTTGATACATTCCAACTATTTCTTTCAATCTCGTTCGAACTCAATTTGTTGATTATGATTTTTTCGTCTTCTTTAATGCATTACTGACTAATATCAACTCAATACGCGAAATCTCAACGATAAATGGCATTCACAAACATTATAGCACGTATTTAAAGTAAACCCAATTCGCTCACTCTCAAAGTGGCGCTATTAGCACCACTTGTATGCGTCTAACGCGAAATTTAATCAAAGTCATCTTTCAGATTGGGAACACTCTCTACCAAATTTTATTTACCTAGCATAAATCTTTCTTTGTGTTGAGATTTTTATATTTATTAGGGTATATAAACAGATGATTATATAGTATATTCAATATATATATATAGAATAGACATTCGTTTAAGGAAGGGGGAAAATATTTTATGAGAATAAATCGTAAATTCGAACAAAAAACAATGCAGTTTTAACTTTCTTAAAACCTTTACAATTTTTCAACGCTTTTATGATTTTTTCGCACTAAATTCCTATAAGCATTCCAAATATTTTTTGTTTCTAAAACACAATTATTCTGATGATCAAACAATTTTCTCCATCTATATAGAGTTAACACCTTTGGCCTTAAAGCTCTTGATTTGATTTTAGGAAGGACAAAATTTATAATATGCCGATCTGAATTATATTGTAATATTTGTAAAATCTTCGATCAGATCACTATTTGCCTTTACCGAAGATCTCTGCTAGTAAAATAAAATTTCCGTTGCCTTAAACTCCAGAAAGCTGGGAAGTCAGTAACGATATTGAATATGATATAATATAAACTTCAAAAGGTATTATATTTATTAAATTCATTCTGATATATCTGAGATACTTCAATGTTAGAGCTTTTAGGATTGCTTGTTTATAATTAAATAGAATAGCTCAAATTTTACAATTACTTTCGGAGTTAATGCACAGATGTAGACATATTTTCTAAAGATTAAATGCTTCAAGACATTCATTTCTGAGAATTGATGAGAAATAAACTTTTTATAAATTCATTGGTCTCGTCAAGGGGAAAAAATGAATGTTGCATTTCATCCTCTTATTTCTTTATTTGTCTTTTATATTGATTGAAAAACAGAAAAAATTACACAGTGCAAGATCAGGAGAATAGGATGGATGTTTTATCGCTTTGATATCTCTTCGTTCAAAAAATTTACCTGATAAATTTTCGGATTTAGCTTTTAAGCCCTCAAACTAGAACTGCGTTTTTAACGTATTTTATATGTGTATATGCTAAAATTTTTTTAAAAATATGAAAAAAAGTTATTTTTTTCTAATTTTATATTTTGGAGGCGTTTAATGATGCAAAAATTGCAATGAAGATAAACTAAGCATCAAATTAATATCAAAGATTAAATAAATTTGATCCTTAGAGAACATTTTGAGGAAAATAAAATGTTTCTGTTTACAACTGCATCATTTCTGTCTCTTCTCTTTTTTTATAAGAAAATATTACTTCATAACACAATTGAGTAAGTATTAAATGGATATTTTTTAATCACATAGAATTAAATCAATGCATAATATAAAAGACTGGATTTCTAAGAGTACAATAACAAATTCTACTATTTGATTGTTTGAAAATTTGTAATTGTAAGTTTCTTAATTGAATTGTTTCGTTACAAATCGTTAAAAAACTGTATTTCATGAATTTCAAAACAAAAAAAAAATGGAAAAATAAATAATAGAAATTTATAAGATAATTCTTCTGATAAAATTAGTACCCAAATGTAAAATGCAAGATATGGATGAAATATTTTTTGTCTTGAAACTTTGTTAGTAAATTAACCAGGGAAAGGCCACACGGGGCAGAGAGTCAACCCATGCTCGCAAAATCTTTAAGTGTGGGAAAACTGTTTATATGTTACCAGTGGCCCATTTTCAGTATTTTCTTTTATAACAGTCTTCATGGGAACTAAAATATATTTATTGCATATCTCCCCCTTTTTTGAGAACGCTTTTTTACATTTCTAATGTACTTAAGTTGACTGTGTTCCCAGGGTGGACATTTTTGTTACAAAATATATTCCATGAGCAGACTAAATTTTCCCCATGAGAACGGCTTAGTGATTTTAATTGCTATATTGTACGACTTATTATCCTTTATAAATGTAAATGAACTGAATACAATAATAAAGAAATGGGAATCTGCTATCTTTATTGGAGGAAACTGAAACTGAGCAAGCAAGGGAAGAACAAGATGATGTAATGGATAGTAATCATGATAGAGAAAGTAAACTTCAGCAAAGCTGTGACGGATCTATACGGTTTTTCATTGATCTCTTCTTTTTCTCTTTAAAAATCAAATTTTTATTTCAACCAACCTTCATCGAAAACTAAGCGTGATTTATGTACATAAGGAATATTATATAAATTCGGTTTTCGCGAGTTGAATGGAATTAAGTAGGAGCTAAGTAAGAGGAAGTGAGAAGTCAAGTGAATTAAAGATCGAGAAGTAGACACGTAGTTGTTGACAAGTCAAGCGAGAGAAGCGGATTTAAAGTATCAAAATTCACTATTACGGAGCGTGGAGTCTTCATCAATTCATCCAGCTAAATAGAGTGCCTGAAATTCGTCACGAAGGAACCGCAGCAGTAAAATATAAGGTTAGTGACTTTGATTAAGAAAATCAGATTAATATTGTGTGGCGTAGTTGTAATTGTGCGCGTTTAAGCTTTCCTAGATTCAGTTGAAATTCTGTATTATTATCCGCTTGTATTGATATCTCACCTCTGCACTCCACTCTAGTTTATTTATCTTAATTAGTATTGTGTTGTGTCTACTCCTAATATATTGATAAGAATCAATAAATCAATTTGAATTGGAATCATGTCGTTCGATCAATTAGTTCCTCCAACACATCCAGCCGGGTTTTCAGATAGACAGGAAGGTATTAGTGTAAGGGGTGGCTACAGGTCACCACAAAGCGATGGACATGAAACGTTTGAAATAAAAAGAAAATTTTCAAAAGCTACTCTAAATACTCCATCAGGAAAGATATGAAGCCATAAGTGTACCACAAGTCATATTGCACCCAGTCAAAAAGATACAAGCAAGAAAAAAATTAAAAATGCTATTTGTCGATCTACAAAAGATAATAAAACTACAATAAATTTAATAAAATAGAACAGTTTTGCCTTCGAATATCATTCCTGTAATGTTAGGGAAAAGTGTCTGTGATTTGTGTCCTTTATTAAAGTCACGCACATTTGAAACATTTTAGTTCAATTTGATTTGGTATTTTCTTAAATTATTAAAGGAAAAATAAATATCCTTAAAAGTAAGTAAGTATAATTTCTCATAGTTAAATTATTCACTGGAATTACGTTTTTGTGTCGTGTTCTGTAAATATAGTAAAAAAAGGATTGGGATTACTTCGAAACAGCGCGCAATTACTAACTTTAGTATCGAGTGCACGACTGCCCCGTGTTAAAAAAATATTTAAACGTGACAACACTAATTCACGTATATCAGTTCTTCTCAAAGTTTCAATATTTGCGACCCAATATCCAATCATAATTTTCCTACCCCCCCCCTCCATACAATAGCAATGTAATTAATTAAAAACTAATACTTTGACGCTAAAGCTAGAATATGACTTTAAGAACTTTCCACCGGCGTATATAAACGTGTCACTGAGCCAAAGATTTAGTTACACCGGACGTATATATACGTCTTTCGAAAGAGTATA
This sequence comes from Trichonephila clavata, assembly GCA_019973975.1. Lineage (NCBI taxonomy): Eukaryota > Metazoa > Arthropoda > Arachnida > Araneae > Nephilidae > Trichonephila > Trichonephila clavata. The sequence goes on from BMAO01013910.1 coordinate 54,837, forward strand.
ATCTTTTCTTCGTACTTCAATCCATAAAATTGTTCCGAAGGCTTTGGAGTGCAATAAAAGGATCTTGACGATGTTTGCGAAGGATTTACTTATTTCAGATTAGTTTTGCTTCTTTTTTTCCTCCTCCCAATACATCATATACGTGTGCCTACGTGGAAAATGGTTGGCATTAGGAAGCGAATTGCATAACTTTTAATCGGCATTTAAGGGATTAATTGTAAACTGTACAAATTATAAAGATAAGTGTTAATTTTTACATATAATTTTATATATGACAAGCCCATAGAGTCATTGGCAATTATTAATGTTATATTCTTAACTTTTAGTATTGTTAAATTTACTATAAAATATACATTGCGCAGTTTGAATACATTTGTAAGTGTATTATATCAGTGCAAATGTGTCTTCTATTTTTTATGTCAGAATTTGTTTTTTTTGTTGTTGTTTTTTACTTTCAGTAAATTAATAATTTATTTTAAATAATATTTTTTTCGACTTTTCAATATGCTCGCACCCTCCACGCAGATTTATCACCCCCCTTAGAAGGGTTGCTCCACAGTTGGAGAAACGCTGAAGTTTATATTTTAAGCGCATGTGCTATATGTTCAGAAAGAAATTAAGTAAAAAAATCTGCAGAGAAGAAACATTTACCATGTAAAATGCAGTAACATAAAAATAAATAAATAAATGTATCGTTTATAAAGTTATTCTGTTTATACCTCAAATGATTTTACAATGTAAAACATTTAACAATTTTAAAACATAGTAGTTATTTATGGAGAGTTTAATCTGTTACTCTAAATATTTACTTAGCAAACTACCTTTAATGTAGAAGATACGCTTGCCCTTTCCTTAGGTAAACATTGCACAAATATTCAATCTAGGTATTGCATGGAATAATAATTTTATAAGTTTTAACTAACCCTGGGAATTGATTTCCCCACAGATATAAATAAAAATTAAATTCACTCTTAAATTAGTAGTATGCAATTAGTTTCATATTTTAGAATGGCCAATTTATTCAATTAAATATATTTGGGACCTTGATGATGATTAATTTTTGAATGTAGTTGGAGTAAAAGGAATATATAAATTGTCTCATGTATTCAGGTCAATAGGCCATGCTCTAAAATGAGATAAAAATAAATGACACATTTATATTTTTAATGACTGATTTTAAAGAACGTTCTTCATAAAACCAATTAATAACTAAAAATACAACAATCAAATTTCACGTATTTCAGATATCTTTCTTAAAGGAAAACTTGGAATTAATTTTTCAGTCGTACTCAAGTGTTCCATCATATAATATCCATGTTTTTCAATGAGGAAAATTTTTAAAATATTAAGAGCTAAGTTTAAATTGAATTTAAATTAAATGAGCTATGAAAAACTGCTTATTTATAAATTTCTTAAAATAATTGAGAAACGAGTTATTAAGGTTATAGATGGCGCTGCTTCAACAGCGGCGTTGTGTACGTGTATATCCGGAAGTGGACAGTTATGTGTATGATATGACAGAGAATGGAGCGTTAGATGCAAGTTTGAGTAGAGTTTGTGATGTGATATGAGGTGTGAGATATAGTTAGTATTGGATAAGGTGCGACTAGTTAGCTGTAAATAAAGATGTTATTTATTATTAGAATGGTAGTTATTTGTAGGTAATTAGCGTCGTCAGTACACAAGTTTTTATTGTGTATTACATAAAGTTTGCTCAAGTGTCTCTTGCTGGGGAGGAAAGTGGGCATCAAAATTACTTGCGGTGATTGATATCCTCCTAAATGGTGCCGCCATAAAAAGAGGTACCAGCTCCCGGAGACTGTACCAGGTCTGCAATAGTAAAACACCAATCAGTAGTCCCATTAGAAATGTACATAAAGTTTGATAATAATGAGTACTCGTTCTAGTTGAGAGATCATAATCGCAAACTCGTGGCCAACATCATTATTTGTCGAGTCAGAGATTTGAGTCCAGGTGCCACTATATACCCACCATGTAGAAAGGCTAAGGCACGTTAAAACTGTCGAGGCACAAATGTATTCACGTAGATGAAGCGCGAAAGTTAGGAGAGTAAGATACAAAAGTATGTTGGCGTATTGCCCTGGTCAAATAGCCAATGGTTATCACCAATAGTCTTGGGAAATTTCAAAGTCCGACGTTAATCTCATCTTAGGTTTTCCAAAGCTGAGCTCGGACAGGCGAAATGAACGGTCCTGGCTCATCCTGAGTGTAACTTGGGCACTGTGAAAACTACACTGTCCAATCGGTCTTTCACGAATTTTTTCATGTTTACTTTTTAAGGTTTCGAATAATTGGAAAGTACCACTCGGTGGAATTTTCTGCAAAAACGTCCTTCTGCTGACCTCCCCACCCCTGTCACGCTTGTCTAAAAAACACTTTGTTGACTACATTCTCCCAACAGAGAAGAAAACTAATCTAACACAACAATGTATTATTTGCTACTCAAAGAGAGATAGCAAAGAGAAGAAGGAAAGAAGAAAAACATGATTCTCTACATTCCAGATGCAATGTTGTACTCTGAGTAGTAAAGTGTTTTCTAATTTATCATACACAATCAAATTTTGATTAGTAATTTTATAACCATTTATGTAAATACAAAATACATAAATAAAATTTGTAAATCAAGGTGTTCTAAGCTTTACATTTATAGTAAGTGTGAATTGACGCTAAATTCTAATGATTTCTGCTAGCAGAAAGCCAACTTTACTTGTAAATTACTCATTTATTTAAATAGATTTTTTAATTCATCATTATTTAGGAAATTTTGTATGTTTATGGTGCTGTTATGTTTAAAGAGATGCGTATGTTTGAAAATGTGCATAAAAAATTGACTTATTTTGATCCATAATCTAGAAATAAAATGAGCCTATAAGGGGTTAAGGAACAACAAATCGATTTATAATTATGAAGTAAAATACTGGAATAAGTTAAAAATCATGTAGTTTATATGAATAAATTTGACAGATATACGCATGAAAAAGGCTAATGTATAATAAAACTTTAAAAATGTATTTTTAAAAGTACAGATGTACGCGCGTTGTACGCCGAAATATATGGTACACTGTTTATAAAAGTTATCGGAGGAAGATATAGTAATCGTTTGACAGATTGTCTAAACACTCAATACACGTTAAAAAGAGAAATTTTACGAATATTTTATGGCTTTATTTAATAATACAAAACTCTAAATATTGCATATGTTCCACAATTATTTTATTTTTCAAATTCTTCTTAAATTGTTCCATTTCGTTTTTTTTCTTCAAATGTACCACTAACACGAGTGTGTTATTATTTATAATAACAGCTGTTATAGCGTTCATAATAAGGAGCACATATTCCCCACAGTACAGTTTCTCTAACTAAAGTATATATATATATATAAAAAAAAAAAAATAAAAAAAAAAAAAAAAATAACAAGTAAAGATCAAACGATTAAAAAATATGATAAATGGAGCATATATATATATATATATATATATTGGCTACCCAATTTTCAATCATAACTTTTCATCGCGACCTTACCCCTTCCATACAATAACAATGTATTGAATTCAAAAATATTACACTTCGACGCGCTAAAACTACAATACGATTTTAAAACCTCTTAAGCGCCACCGGCGTATTTTAACGTCTCTCTCACACAAAGCGCTAATTGCCTCGAATGCATATACACGTCTTTCCGAAGTACTATCTTTTCTGTGCACAGCTATCCATAAAATTATTCTGAAGGCTTTCAAATGAAATAAAAGGACTTTGACCTTGTATGTGATGTATTTATTTATTTCAGAGGATTTGCTTATTTATTCCTTTTCTTAACCCCTCCCCTTAACCAATGCATCACATACTCGTACCTACGTGGAAAACGGTATCTGACATCGGGGAGTGAATCATGTAACATTTTATCGGCGGTTAAGGAATTAATTATAAATCGTACAAATTATCAATATAAGTGTTAATTTGTGAATATAAATTTATATATGACATACCCATGGGGGTCACTGGTATTTATTAAACTTGTTCTAAACTTAGTATTGTTACGTTAATAATGAAATGCACTGTCAGTACTGATAAATTTTTAAATTTATTATATCAGTGTAAATGTGTATTTTATTTTGTCAGAATGTATTTTGCTTGTTTATTTTCAGTAAATGAATAATTTTTTAAATAATTTTTTACGACTTTTCATTAATTTCGTGCCCCCTCAAAGAGTTATCACCCTTCCAGGGAGGAGTGTCCCACATTTGGAGAAACGCGGCCTTAGAAGTATACTATTATCGCATTAAAATAAACATTATGAAAAAAGCGGAATTATTCAAAAAAAATAAATTAAATACTCTTCTTGTTAATAATATTGTTAGTGAGTTTTAAAAAAAAAACCTCCTTAATTGCCTACGTTACTCTATAAAATAAATTGTAATTTGAAAAAAAGATAAACAAATTAAATATCTACTAGAAAAATCTCAGTTATCGAATAATATTGATAAAATACATGTCAAAGTTCTCCCTTCAATGAAAGTTATAAAATAGTTTCAAAAATATAATATTTTTTGTATTTATTTACATATTTTTCTTTGCATATTTTACGAAGAAAAAAATCTTCAGTTACAAATTTCTAATCTACAAAATGTGGGAATAAAATTAAAGGCGAAAATATCCTCGTTTGCAGTCTCCGCACTTAGCGTAAATCCTTCAAAACCCAAGAACCAGTCATTAAGATTTTACTACATAGGTCGGAGGCTTGGATCTTATAGTAATATGTAAATTAGTGTCATCTCTGGAGAGAGAGGTTTAGCGGAAAATCTTTATGGTGAGCATTTTACGACGTAAAATAGAAAATTCGTCTAGACAGATGTTGAACTGCTTATTCAGCGTCCATTTTTCGTGGAATATCTCATAATCTAATGTGACTTTGTGTTTGTTTTCTTTATTTTAACAGAATTCATTTTTGTTGATGGATAATGGGAAATTAGTTTTCTAGCAAGTTCGATACAGAAATTAACACAGAAAGACATTTTAGATAAGATATGAACAGGGAACATTGTAATTATATATATACTAGATGGTACACACACACACCCGTTTTTCGCACGGATGGATTGAAATATTAAACAGTATAGATTAAAGGATAAAGAAGTTTTGAATGAGTTAATTTTCCGTTAATTGCAAATTAAGCAAAACAAAAAAAATCTTTTTGCATATCTCACCTGAACAAAAAAAAACATATTTGTTAAATTTTAAGTTTGAAGGTCTGAAGTTGATCGAAAGTAGTTTTTTTTTATTTATAACTCGTAACTGTCTTGTGGATTAATTTTTGAAAACACCTTCCTAAGCTAATCTCTGCTGAGAAAAATTACACATTGCTTCAAGTTTTGTGTAATGAACGCTTAAAATAATGTAAATAATTTATATCTGGATAAGAAATAGGTTAATATTACTTTCTGTTGTATTTTATTTTACGTTAAAATAATAATATTTGCATTCAACGCCGTTCCTTACATTATATTGGCGATTCAATGGAAACATAGCGAAATGTTGGCGAAACAGCCAAGTTGTCATTATTTGGCGACCACGTTGGCAATCTGGTTACAGATTGAACGGTGTAGAAGATGCTTTGCTGTAGCGCACCTGGTGGGGAGCTACAACAAAGAGGATAGAACAAAAACCTTCTCCACAAAAAGATTCATATACATGCAAATTTTCATAGTGATCGGTTGAACGGTGTTGGAGTGAAGCGAGATGTTATATATATAAGCATCCATTTTTATGGATATATTTTTTAATTGGGTAAGGGAAAAAAATTGGAAACATTTAAACACTTGCATGAATGAGTGAGATATTTGAACAGAATCCCTAGTTAAAGAATAATATACTTGGAAATATAAATAAAATATATTTCACAACATATGATAATTTTTATTGTTAAGTTTGTTGTTGTTCCTACTATGTTGTCCATGCAGTGAAATCAAAAATGGTGCCAAAGGCGTCAAAAATGGCTCTTGCTATGTTCACGACATTTGGCGGATATATTGTACATATAGCATAATTTACCTCAGTAAATTACGACATGTACCACTTGGAACATCTAAGCGGTATTCCAATTCCAACCACGTGTACATTCACATTCCTTATGTTACTCCACCTTTTTTCAGTCTTAATACCATTGCTTTATTGATTTTGTATTAGGAGGGTTATGCCCATAACAATGTCGAAATTTACCCTGAACATAAATAGACGAATTCGTTTCTTGAAACCAAAATACACATTGGACTTACTTTACTTTGAATCGACGTCATTTCGGACGAAAATGATGTCTTCTTTACACATATTCCCTTGAGTCCCTCCTGAAAGACCATTCCTGTCATCTACTGCAGTGAAAAATCTCTGACCTATTCAGTGATACAGAAGTAACGTTGTTATATTAAATCAGAACTTCACAAACTTTCAATAGTTGCGACCCAACATTCAATCATAATTTTCATCCCTCCATACAATAAGAATATATTAAATTTAATAATATACTTTGATGCTAAACCTACAATACAACTGTAACCTCTTCAGTACCACCAGCATTTATAAACGTCTCGATCATCCAGTGCGCTATTTCCCCCAGACGTATATATACGTCTTTCCAAAGTACGATCTTTTCTGTGAGCTGCTATCCATAAAAAATATTCCGAAGGCTTTGGAATGCAATTAAAGGACATTGACAGTGTTTGGGAAGGATTTACTTATTTCAGATATGCTCATCAACTCCCTTTTTACCCCTTCCCCCAATGCATCGCATACGCTCACCCACGTGTTAACCGGTGGCATTAGGGAGCCCATCACGTAATGTTTATTCTGCATTTTAGGGACTAATTATAAACGTTACAAATTATAAAGATAAGTGTTAATGTTTGCATATAATTTTATATAGGACAAGTCCATGGGGTCACTGGTAATTATTAAACGTATTTTTAATTTAGTATTGTTATAAATTAATTATAAAATACATTGCGCAGTTATATATTTATAAGTGTATTATATCAGTGTAAATGTGTATTTTATTTTTACTATGTCGAATGTATTTTATTTGTTTACTTTCAGTAAATTAATAATTTAAAAAAAATAATCTTTTGTTTTTTTACTGTTTGCCCCCACTTCGTAGGGTTATCACGCCCTTCAAAGGGGAGGGGCCTGCATCATAGTTTGAGAAACACTGTATTAAATGGTTATTTTTAATACATTTTTATAATTATGGCAAGATTTTTGTTTCAACCTATATAATCATCAGTATGTTTTATGTTAAATATTGCCATCATTGCATAATTAGAATAATTAGAAACAGTTTGTCTAAAAATTGCGTTTAATCCATCGTATTGTATTATTATTCGGATAATGTTTCCAAAAAAAAGGATATTCATATAGCGATATTTGAATAAACGATAATCGGATAATGATTGCTTTTTATTTGATAATCGATTACTTTTTTCTCAAATCACAAACAGAAGAAACATTATAAATATGTGTTTTGGCTAATCTCATAACTTTGAGCCACGGTGAAGTGACGAAGGCGTCACTTGAGTCGGCACCCTAATTTTCAAACCTCCATAATATTCCAGTGGCTTGGTAGTGACGTGTACTATTAACGGATCTTCTAATAATTCCCTTTGATAAACTGTTCCTTAAATGTGATTTTAGTTTAAAAATCGCTTTCCGTGGAGATTATTTTATTTTATGCTAATGTGAATGATATTTAAACACTAGCATTAGGTGTGACAGGTTAATCGTAAAAAAGGTAAAAATATAAAGTCGTGGGTGCTGAAGTTAATGTTTATCTTAGCATCCCCACATAGCAGTTGAAGGGATATAGAAGTTGATTTGTACCAAGCTGTTGCAGTTCCTGATGGAGTTGTCAAATGAACAACAAGTGGCTATTAAAATATTTTGAATAATCTTATAAGTTAGATAAAGAGTTTACAGTACGAGTGCACCGAAAGTTAATGCATAAGTTGTAAATTACTCATAAAGTGTTTGATCTAAAATTTAAAAAAAAATTATTTTCTAAACAATGTCTACTTTTACCTGAAACCCTCTTACACCTGCAACCTCCGGGTTAAAACATGGTTACCTAGAGATTATGGTCAAGAGCTCATAACTGTCAGGTCATAAGATCCAGCCTTAGTTCCCCCAAAGCCCCGCCGTGTAGAGGAAAAGATGAAAGATAAATCTGTCGTGAGTCAAAGGATCCACGCTAGCGTGATGAGGAAATTAGAAGGTTGGGGGCCAGCTGTAGTGATTTCGTCACTTGACCATAGCTCAAAAATAAGAGGTCCATCCCAAATAGACCTCGTGTTTTTTTTTTAAGTTCAACGTTAATGAACACCCACTCACTTCATACCACTGTAACCTGAAGATTTGATGGCCTCTAGAAATTTACAGTCAAGCAGTACCTCTAAACAATTTCTTTCGAGGCTGATTAAAAGACAGAAGGAGCCTCATTATCGGTATAATGACGCATGCGCAGAGGACTAAAGAAGAGGGAGTAGCAGCGTAAATGCTTCGCAGAGGTAATTTGAGTACAAAAAACTATGATAGACAGATGCATGTAAGTGCGTGCTGTTATCCGGTATGAATTGACGCATGGGACTTGTGTGTCCGTCATTCATGAACAACTAAAGACCATATATAGTAAAGAGACATTTCTCATTAAATGGTTGGTTACTGGTGTTTCATATTCAATGAAGGAAAGCAAAATGTGGTGGATGAAGGTCAAAAGTGGCATCCCTTTGGATCCACAAATGAAAACATTATTGATAGAGCACAGGATATAATGTACCTCAATGAGGGAAAGCATCTAAGTACCCTAGTGATAAAGAATCCTTACATAACTGTGCTGAGATTGAATAGGCTGTGCAACAATTCTTTGCTTCGTAGAACACTGAGTTTTACCTAAGTGCCTTCTTCGAACTTCATACATGCGGCGATAAATGACTGAACGTTGGTGATGAGTGACACAAATAGTTTAAAATGCTCAATTCAGGATGTCATGATGCAATTTCTTTCAGCAATAAATTTTCCTTGTTCAAAAAAATGACGAAACTTGAGGAAGGTCCCTCTTTTATATTATTGCAACTCAGACAATGTATTTATCTATAAAAAATGTGTTGCTTTTTATCCCATTTAAATGACAGAAACATCTAGATCAAGTCCGTCAACCCATGTGACTTTAAACAATGAAAAATTGTAGCAGGACTTGCAAGCAGCATCTCTTTTAGCAATCAATAGAAGACAAGATGAGGAGAGGAGCGGCTTGATTCACAATGCAATTCGGACAAAGAGGGTAAACTTTAAGACCCCTCATATGCCATTGTGCTCGTGTGTGTCTACTGCTCAGCCTAGCAAGAATCGTTTCATAACGCCTACTGCTTGTCCCCGTCAAAACAGCACCACGACGCACAGTGGTCAGTTTTCCCGATCTGGCCCACGGAAACCCCAAAAATGAAATTGTGCGAAAATTAACAACAACCCACAATTTATGGTCCTCATATGATTCCTAGCCGTTTTGTAATCAGTTTTCTTCAGTACGCGATTGGAAATCTCCAACAGTCGACGGTTTAGATCGGGTTTGTTGGGGCTACGAGGAACACCTGTGAGCTTCATTTTCTAGTCGGAAGTTCAATCGTTTCGTCTGAACAAGATTTTGTAGCTTTTGGCATTTTTCTTTGAAAATACACGTTATTTATAAATAATTTCTTTATTTGACTCTCAAATTAGGTTCAAATTTGATATAAAAAAATAGTAAAAACATAACATTTTGCACAGTACGTAATTCCCAGAAACGCATGTCGGTTTCTTGTGTTTAATGGACTAAAACTTTGGGGATTGACACAGTAACACTTATGTAACATAGAGTAAATATGGACCTTTAATTTAATACCAGATTTCTTCCTGCATCTCCCAAAGTTATGACTTTTTTCAGAGTTAGCCACTTGTATTTTTGCGATGCTTGTTTCGCCTTCTTATTTCTCTCTGTAAGAGGGCGCGTCAACACGAGCCCTGCGAATATAATGCTAGTGACTCGGAATCATGGAATAAATAGTTCTACTGCTCAAATACTACCAAACCCACCCTACCCACACAATCACGCACACTATATATTGCCCCCCTTAACTCCTTTCTTATATCCCTCTCCATCATACCTATATATATATATATTATCCTTTATTACATATGTATAATGTTAATGCTTGTAGATGCGTACTTTTGTTTGATTTTATTTGTTTAATCTGTTAAAATTTAATTTTTAACTTGCCACTCTATTTTTTGTAAATATTCTCCCACATGTGTCACATTACTATTGCTGTTAATATCCTTAGATCCTTGTTCAAAAACTAGGTCTCCTTAGCGGTCATTTATTCTTGATCAATTTCACTTCTGACATAAATTTATTGAGCTTCTAAGAGCTTTATTTCTTGTTATAAAATAGAAATAGTGTCCAATTTACTTTAACCCAAGAGCAAGCGCGTGGGTTAAAGTGCTCACGAAATCGCTAATTCTGGGAAAACTTTATTTATTGCCAATGAACTTAGCAGTATCCTCCTATATGACACAGTCTTCTGGGAACTAAAACGTATTTGTAACATATTTCCTTTTTTTTTAGGAGTGGCATACGTTTTTTTTTTTTTTTTTTTTTTTTACAGTTTTAAGGTACTTGTTTTGACTGAGTTCTCCGCACGACCACTTTAGTCCCAAGCTATTTTCTATGAACATGCTAGATATTTTCCCCCTGTGAACAACTTAGTAGTTTTGATTGCTGTTTGTACGACTTATTATGGTTTATAAATGTAAATAAGCAAAATAAAAGAAACAGAAATGGCATTGAAGGAAGTTGAAAATGAAGAAGCAAGGGAAGAACCTGCTGAGAAAAGCATATTAATCGTCATAGCAAAAGTAAATATAAGAAAATCGATGAAAAGAAACGCTTGAGTTGAAAGGAAAAAGTTCGAATTCTACCAAAGGCACATCAGGAAAAATATGAAGCCATAAGTGTAGCACCAGACACTCTTCGTTCTGTTAAAAAGACATAAGCAAGAAAAAGTTCAACATACTGTTTATCGACCATCAAAGGACAATAAAACTACAATAACTTGAACAGCATATGACTGTTTTGCCTGCCAATAACATTCCTATAACGTTAGCAAAAATTGTCTGTGATTTGTGTCCCTTATTAAAGTCACGCACATTTGAAATTTCTTAGTTCTGTTTGGTTGATATTTTTTCTCAAATTTCCAAAGAAAAATTTAAAATTCCTTATAAGTAGGTAAGTATACTTTCTCTTAATTAAGTTATTCACGATTTTTATTGCGTACAGTAAAAATAATTATAAAAAGGGATTGGGGTGACTCAGTCACCCCGCGTGACCATTAACGTTAGTATTGAGTGCGTGCCTACTCCTCAATTAATTACAATAGTTTTTGATCATTAGATATAATTATTAAGACTTTAAAGCCATAAAATAATTTTCGTGCGCCAGATCGGGAAAACTGACCACTGTGCGACGGTTTCCTTCATACCACTCATGTACGGGGACCTTCCTCCAAGAGGAACTGATATCTTGTTTGAATGAGTCGCAAACTTTCTGAAAAAGTAAGACAGCCACCATGTGTAGAATCCTTATGGCTGCTCCCAGGGCCGGAACATCTACAATCTCATTCTCGTATCTACAAATTTAAATTAATTAAACTTATTCATAATTTTCTCTCATCATGACCTTTCTTCAAAATGTAATATATATCCATCTCGTCTTTACCTTACTTGTTTATTCTATATAGATGTTGAATAAATGTATTGTGTGTGGGAATAAGAATATAAACGTATTACATAAAGAATCATAAATGATTGCGATACCAACACTTTTTTGTTGAACGTTCATTGTGAAAAAAGCAATGAATAATTTATTATAGAATAAACTAAATTTGCTTTGCTAGTGGTTGCATATTTTTGTTGCATGCCATGCTTAAAATTTAAATAAAAATCGTTGATTCGTAAAATTTTTCTTTGAATCTATGACGCAAACAGTTTCTAAGACACATGGGGAGACTTTGGTTAAAGCCTTTTCGAATGGACTTCTATAATGGCTAACGGTGGCATTATTTCCCCGTGAGATATTTATTACAGCATTAAAACTATCAGAACTCTGGAATGCTGGTGATGTAAGTTGCTCATAAATCGTTTTTATTTTCATTTCATAAGGTTTTAAAGCTTATTAAAGGGGAAAAAGGGAAATTAATTACTGTGCCAATAAAAACTATTAATAAATCAGTACAGCAATTTATTCTTTCTTTAACGTTTAGAGGAAGATTATACAGATTTTTTTCTTTTAAATTCTGAATCTCTTTTTGAATTAATCTTTGTGTATGATTCAAATCAAGTAGAACTGATAGAATCATTAGTATTGTATCATACATGTTATTGCAAAACCCTAATAAGTTCGAATTTTTTTTTCAAATTTTCGTTAAAATATTTTAATAAAATACGAAGAATTGAATAACAAAGTGTTTTTCCTCTCAAATTTCTTGGAAAACTTCTTATTAAAAATGATTGCTGTTTAAATAATTGCATAGTTTAAATTTTTGCCATATTTTTGCTATTAATGTACCATTTAAGAAACCCTTCAATTAAAAGCATAAATGGTAACACCATTTTTAAAAAATTAATATTTTTAGAAATATATTTTAAAATACATAGGATAGTTTAATTTCACACTGAAGCAGATGCCAAATGACTTAAACATTTTGTTTTATTAACAAAAATTTATCTGATTTCAATAACTTGAAACTTTTATATTAAACCACAAAAATCATGCAAAATACTTAGCCTCAAATGTAACCAAAAATCTAGAGAATGGTAAGGGCTAAATTTAAGTTAGTTGATTAATTACAAAATATATAAAGTTTACGTTACTTAAATCATTGAAAAAATTCCAAAATTCTTAGCCAGGGGTGAGCAGCCTGTTTTGGCTCGCAGGCCGCGTTGTAGAAACTGAGGATAACGAAGGGAAACACACCATTTTAAAATTATCGCATCCATTATAGAAAAAAATCATGAATATATGTTACATACAATAGTAACAGTTTTATTCACTTTATTTATTGTGCTAATTTCATATATATATATATGCAAGCATATTTAGTTTCAGAATCAGACAAATGTACCCTTTCATTCATTTCACCGATAGTTTTCTTTCTTTTTTTTAAAGCAGGAGTAAGATTGCTTGTTGAAATTCCTATCACAGTTTTTAAGTTTATATCAGCCATCTTGCATTTATACTTACTCTTGTTTGTTTTCATGCAAGGAAACTTTATTCGCAATTATATTTTGAATATAATATGTAGAACAATTACTCACAGAGCAAATTTATTAATAAATGGAAATTTTTCAGCTGATAAAGATTTCTAAGATGACAATTAATATCATAGCATAAAAAAGTTTCTTCAAACTGTGATCTAATTGCAAATCATTATGTTCAAGCTATAGCTTCTCAGGCGCTGTATCGATATCAACAGTAATGGAGTAACAGAACAAATTGAATTTAGGTTCATTTTTTTTTAAATCTTGATATTTTGTGACCTCATCCTACAAACTCTGCAGATGATCTCTTTGTAGCAGCTCTTCTCAAACTTTCAACACTTGTGATCCAATATTCAATCTCCCCCCCCCCATACAATAACAATGTATTAAATTCAATAATACTATACTTTGACGCTAAACCTACAATAAAATTTTAACCTCTCTTTTGTGCCTCTGACATATATAAACGTCTCGCTGAGCCAGTGCGATAACTACTCCGGACGTACATATACGCCTTTCCACAGTACGATCTTTTCTGTGAACTGCGATCTGTAAAATTATTCCGAAGGCCTTGGAATGAAATAAAATGACCTCGACAGCGTGTGTGTTCTCGAAGGATTTACTTATTTCAGAGGATTTGCTAATTTATATTTTTCCTCCCCCCCCCAATGTATCACATACGTTCATCTACGTGTTAAACGGTGACATTGGGGAACGTATCACTTAATTTTTAATCGGCATTTAATAGATTAATTAAAAACTGTACAAATTAGAAAGATAAGTGTTCGTTTTTGCATAAAATTGTATACATGACAAGCCCATGGGGCCACTGATAATTATTAAATTTGTTCATAAGTAATTATTGTTATAAATTAGTTTACATTGCGTAGTACTGGTATATAAGTGTTTATATTAGTGGTAATGTGCATTTTATTTTTTATTATGTCAGAATGTATTTTGTTAGTTTACTTTCAGTAAATTAATAGATTTTTTTTAAAAATTATCTTTTGTCTTCGATTTTTCAACATACTCACCCCCCCCCTCGATGGGTTGTCACACCTCCCTAGGACAGCACGCCCCACAGTTTTAGAAACACTGATTTGTAGAAACCCTTTCAGGTATTTTGTTTTCTTAATAAAGGAATAAATGAATTCAGTTTTTCTCATAGTATATTTGATTGCGTGCGGGAAAGAAATCTCGATTCAAAGTGGATTTTCTGGTTGTCTTAGCCAGCCACAATTTTTCCACTCCTGTTCTACGACTTAATCTTTCTGTAAATTAGGCTACCTTCACTGCAAGTACGCACACACAAACAGGAAATTTTGAATTGTCAAAATGAGGCTGATGTGGAAAAGATTAATTATTTTTTTTGGTTCAAAGAATGCGTGAACAGCACCGTTAAGCCAATTGCATAAGATTTCAAAACGTTTTAATACATTTAGAGATTGATATAACACAGTATAACAATTTTGATGAGTTCATACATTATTGATGCTGTTTATTTGGGGAACGAAATACGAAAACACTAATGTAATTTCTATTTCTGTTTTTCTTAGAAGAAAGAATACTTCCTTTTTTTTACCGCCTAACATAAAATTTTCAAATTCAGTAATCATTAAACGATTATATTTTAACACACTTTTATAAGCTTCACTTGTATGTAACAGAATCTTTGAACTTCATTTTTACCTTTCTTAAAAGGTCAGATGAATTCGAAATTTTGCTCACTTGTCCAGGACCAATGACAATATAATAATTTAGTGTCATTGTCCTGATCAGGATCATAAGGATTAACGATTTCCCTTTTTCAGATACCATCCCGCATCTGGCGACTCATTTCAGATCCCATTTCCAGGTTTTGCGACTAATTCCAGATTTAGCGCTTAAAAGATTAAGTTACAACTTATTTCGATTAGCCATAAAAAGGTGTTTTTTTAGTTTTACAAAACTATAATTCATATTGAAAATTTTTCAAGAGAAATTCTTTTTGGGAGATATAATTTTATACTATTATTTTCTACATGTACTTCCTTCTGAATTTGAAATATTCTACTAAGTAAGACAGTAAAAATGTAATTTAAAGTTAGAGATTAATTTTTTAAAACTAGTTCTTCAAAAATCATTTGTATATCAATAAGTAAACAAAATAATACATACAAAGGGGTAAATGGGCCATGGGTTCAAACCCATCCATAGCCCTTAATTTTTTTCCGATTAATTATACTCCTATGTATATAATATGTAAAAATATTTGTATATATTTTTGTTAATATTAATTTATTTAATTAATAAATAATTATTTCTTCAATAATTTTTTTTACTCTTTGTTTTTTTCCCGAATAAGGCAAATGTCTGGATGCGTATTGGGGTATGATATGAGAACGGAGGACTTTTGACCTTGGATTCTCGCCCACCTTCCTTTGAAAAATTCCTTTGTGCACCAATAAGTTAATATTAATTTAAAAATATCAAAATAAAGTTTCTTTAGTAAACATCGGAAATTATTCTCTAGTCAATTCCTATTTGAGCGTTTTCGTATTAAAAACTATTTCGTTAAATCCCTCCCCCCATAAAAAAATGATTTTCTCCTAAAACTTATCATTTTTTTAAATTTTATACATAACTTGAAGTCATTACTGATCCTACCATTAATTAGAATGAATTTTTAAAATAGTAGCATGTGTCCTACGTCATTTCATACTCTTAGCATGCTTCATTAACAGTTAAAAAAAATTTCCTATTCATTCATGCCTAATTAGATTTCGTTCTATTGAGACTTGAGTCAAATATGGTATATAAATATATTTCTTTGATAAAATACTGTAATTTAAATACGAAGCAAAATGCATTTGGATTATCTTTAGAAAATGTGTTCTAACAGTTGGAAAATTTCTCAAAAGGTTTTGGTAATACGCATTTCTCTTTAATTAATCATATTTATCATGTTACCCATTTTTTGAAACATTTATATTTAAAAAAATCGTTAAGAGACTAATGATTAATCACAGTATTTATTCAAAAAATGAACTGTAAAAGAAAAAAAGAATTATATGCTATTTTTCAAAATATTTCATTTCCGAGTTACCAAGCATTCTTCTGCTATACTTTTAAAAGCAGCCCAAAAATGAATGCGTCTCATCGACTCAAATTCTGAATCTACAACTAGTGCTGATTAATTAAAACTTCGTAATTACACTACCTTATAAAAATCACTACAAATGCAGTAAATTTCTTGAAAAAGATTTTCTATGCTAAAATTAACATTTTGGTCAATAATCCTTCATAGAAAATTCTAATAACTTTCTTTTAGTCGTTGACTTTATTTCTAAAGACAAATTAATAATTGGAGAACCGTACTAGACAAATTTTTATTTTTATTTTTTTTCTTTAATTTTTACATAATTTCTAGAATAAAACTATTAACTAAGCTTAACAACGTTGATTTAAGAACAATTTTTTTCTGAATAAACTGTAAATAATATTTATTTTTCAGCTAGTTAACTAGTTATCATCCCTTAACGTCAACACGAAGGGGTATAGGACAAAAGTTACTTGATGTTTTTATATGATATTAAATCTTGATTATATAAAATAAAACTACACCTTATGTAATGCGAAATTATAAGAAAATTTGTCGAAAGATATTAATTAGATTCTTTTTATAATTTTCATGAACCTTTCTATATTTTGATTAGTTAAAATCTATATTTTCACATAAAGTCGAAATCTTTTCTAATTGTCAACGCGAGTAAGGAAAAATCAAAAACAAAGAACAAGTATGTTCTTAAGCATGTTTAACGGTGCTTCTGAAACATTTAATATTTGCGACCCAATTTTCAAGCATTATTTTCATCCCACCCCTTTCATACAATAAAGATGTATTGAATGCAATAATAATGTACTTTGGACATTAAAACTTCCATAAGACCTTAATTATAAACCATACAAAGTATCAAGATAAATATTAAATTTTGAATGTGATACCTTTAAGGTATCCGACTACCCTAAAATTAATAATTTTGCCAAAAATTGAGAATTTTTTTCTAAAATTAGTTTATAGACCATCTTATTAGCTGTATAAAAATACCAAGTTTATTATTTTCACTAGAACAAAAACTACAAGTGTCTTAGTAAAAGCAGATGCCATTACTTTAAGCAAGATGTCATACTTTAAAACGCGTTTGACTCGAAATGTGTTTTTTTTAAATACTCAATAGTTGCCAGCGATTGCTAAAAGAGTTTTGAAAATAATTAGCTGAAATTTTTTGTGTATGTTCTGTATAGTAGTAGAAGTGTTTTAACCTTCAGATTTATCAATCACTGCTTTATTACAAAATTTACAGGCCCTTATGAATATAATCACTTTTTTAAGCAATTTCATATAATAACTGAGATAAAGTGCTCTAGGTTTTGTAAAAATTAAAATATATCTTATCCTGAAAGTCATTTAAAAATGAATAACATAGCAACACATCAAAATTAGAAAATTGAAAATTTGTCCATAACCTTTTGGTACAGAATGACCCAAGTTTATGTTACTTTTTGTCAATTTTAACATATATTTTCCCATTTTAATATTAATAATTTGTTTTTCTATTCTTAATTTTAGCATATTTTTCTTAAAATTTACTAAAAAAAAATCTAAAACCAACAAAAAAATCCCCATGATTCCATTTTTTTAAAAAAAAAAGTTGTCGGTAATATATATTTTATGTAAATTACTTTGAAATAATAGATATTTTTCAAGTGGGTAAAACTTTTATGTATTAGGACAAGTATTTTTTTATGCGACTTTTCCTTTCTATATTTATAAATATATTATATCAGTGTATTTGTATATTTTATTTTTTTATTATGCCATAATGTATATAATATATTGCTCTGCTTCATTTCAGTAAATTAATATATTTTCTTAAAACATAATCTTTGATTTCCGACTTTTCGACATGCTCTCACCACCTACGTGGGGTTATCACGCCCCCTAGAGGGTGCGCCCTACAGTTTGAGAACCGTTGTTGTATAAATAAACATGGAAGATACACACCCTAAGTTAGTAATAAATGTGAAGAAAATTGAGAATCAAAATATTCATTCTTTAAATATACTGGTGAATAAAACTTATGAAAACATATAATAAATAGGCACGCAAATGCAAATATATACGTGGTTGTTCACCATGAGACAAAAAACAATAGTGTTCACAAAAGCAATGAGAACTATGCTTTCAACAAACGATCATCAACATAATTAAGGAATGTGATCACCGTATAAAATGAAGCAACTTTCGACTCGACGTAGAATACTCAAAATAACATGACCCAGGAGCTTTCAAAGCAAGTTGTCTTCTATTCTACCATTGCTAGTGTGAGGGTTTCCTTATCAATAGTAGGAAATTATTGGGTAACAATACATCTCTTCAAGACATTCGTCAAGATTTATGTAAGAAGAACGTGTTAGCTAGCTAGGATGAATATATTGGGCATCGAGATAATTTCATATCGCATATGTGGAACATATAGCATATGCATTTATATCACCCTAAAACTTATATTTTAACCAACAGAAATTTGGCAAATAGAGCATGTGGATGAAAAACGTCATCAACGCACCGTCGGTCGATCTCATGGAATTTTTGTCAAGCAGATAAGAGGTCCGTGGGCCTCTTGACCTTGAAATCTGCCCACGCCATCTTACTGAGAGTCGCATATCGATCTCTTTCCAGAATAGTTTGCAACAATAACTACTGCTCACTTTTCATCAAAATAGTTTAAGTCTACAAAAAAATATAGACTAAATCTACTCTCATCTCATAAAAGCTTAGTAGACAATTCACTATCAATTTTACTGACACGAACAGAAATTTTCATATTATTGTGGTGAGGGGACTAAGCCGCTAAATCCTCATTTGGCGGTTATATCCCCTCGCCACAATAATACAAATTACCATCTCAACATCATCATGCTTCTCACTTAAGATCCCCTAACATATATATAAAACACCTAATCTGCATAGAAAAAAGTTCCTTCCCAAGAAGAGGATCCCAGATCAATCAATGGATACATATGATAGATTTTCCTTAAGGTTAGTTGAAAACACGTTGAGAACCTGCAACAAAATTGCGATATTGACAACACTATTGCAAACGAGAGCGACGGTAACGTCTTGATTGTATAACACACAATAGTTTCTTAGGACTATAGTCAATATTTTTGCAAATGCCTTGTAGCAGTTTTACGAAATATTTAGGTTCCTGCAGCATGAAATTAAATTGCTAGTTGACCATCTTTGCATTATATGACTATCCTTTTTTTATTGCCTGCAATTTTTAGGAGCAGGTCAATGCATCATTGATTATGCATCATTAATTGTAAATACGCCTGTTTATTTTTAACTTATATTTTTTTTTATAATATAACTTAATTAGTGCTTGTGATTTATTCGTTCTTACTTTACACTATCGATGTAGACATGATTTAAAATCAAATTTGGTAAATGTTCTTGATATGAATTGCAACAAAATATTTAAATCATAAAAAAAATCTAGGGTTTATGATAGTTATAATTACAAAAATATTTTAAACAATGTAAAATAAATATACATATCCAAAATATTCAAGCACAACCTAATTATAGCTTATTAAAAAATGTAACTCCTTTCGAAAACCATAAAAATATTTCTGAAATTTATGCTTTTATTACCTTTAAATTATGTATTTTTCATTAATTTTCAAACCTCTAACAGTCTACAAACATCACTTTATTTGATGATTTTCATTACAAAAGACATTAATACCTCATACTACTAAAAGCTTTTATTCGATGGAGTAATTAGTGGTTAAAAAGGAAATTTGATCTTTGAGAACCCCAAACCGCACTGCTACTTTGTTATATGATTGCTAATACTTCCCTATTTAACGCTAAAGCTAAGCTCTTAAGGTATCTTATAGCATGGTGACAAATTTCCAGATAACATTGAAGCTCTAATCTAACTATTCGATGAGATACATTCAACCACGTCCCTCAGCTGTCATTTATAGTTATTGCCCTCAGGAAATCGGGAGGATGTACATGATACATCAAGCACAGGAACGATATTCGAGTAATATTATTAGAGTTAAATGATCTATAGCGTCTTCTGATGCTTAATATGGTCTTTGGTATAATATTTTAAATATTAGGCTGTTAATAAAAAAATAATGTTCTGTCGGACCCAGATTTAACGAATTCATTAGAACTGAACATTTTGTTCATTTAATCGGAATTATTCGTTATATAGGGGTCCAAGCAAAATTAAATTTTTTTGCATTTACCTTTTGGAAGATCTGCAATAGACATATACAAAAAATATCCAAAGTTATATATATATATATATATATATATATATTTCAAAAATATACACAAAATATAGTTATAAACCTAAAATAACTATAGTCATGATTGAATAAAGTCATAGCCACAGAAGTACTAAAGCAAACTCCTGGCCTTAGCTTGCTTAGCCATATATATATATACTTCTTATACAACAAATAAAATACTATTAATGAATTATTATGCCCCAGTTAGTTGGAAGTTTAAAATACAGACTAATAGATCGAACTAATAGAATAATAATTTGAAAATCTTGTTGATTCCTGACACATATGAAACAGTTCTTTTTTCGACTTAAAGCATAGTGAGTGAGTAAATATTAACGTTGCACTGTTCAGCTACACGAGGGATTTTGGCGACGGACCTTCTAATTTTGAACCATGGTCAGATGACGAGGACGACATCTGAGCTGGCACGCCCTCTCCTAACTACCACAACACACCAACGGGAGGACTTTTGAGCTCTCGACTGATTTAACGTGCATCGCCCCTCTATACGGCGGGTCTTCAGTGGTACTGGGCTCAAACTCATGACACGCCAGCCATAATCTGATACCTTGACCACTTGGCTACCGCGGCCACAGCTTTATGCACAGAAAAAAAATACTGCGATATTTACATTCTGCTGTATAAGATATGTTTTTACGGTTTCCAAACAATGTAAAGCATTAGGAAATGTTACAGTTTTGGTAAAAGTTTAGTTATTAATTTCTGCATCAGAATCGCTATTCATTGGTTCTGACAAATCAACAGTTTCCTGAACTTCGGTTGCACAGATAGGCAGTCCGTCTTCAAATGCATGATAATCGTTAAAATTTATAAATGTTCTCCTGCTTTGTGGAGCGTGAAGGGAGTTTCCTGTTCTATTCAAAAATCACACATTAGGTTACACTCATGAATCGTGTACATCTATTAAGTCTAATAACGTTCTGCACACTTGGCCGTTGAAATTGGTGACTTGCAAGAAATAATTATATTTTTTTCTGTTCCGGACAAAAACGATGTTATTTGAAAAAAATTAAATTTTTTATATGACACTTATATGAAAAAATGCTTCTATAATAATAATATTTTGCCTATATATAGTTAGGACTTCTCTACAGAATCTGTGGCCTCGGTTGCCTAGTGGTCAAGGTCACGAACTCGTGGTCGTCTAGTCTGGAGCCTTGGTCTCTGAACACCCGCCGTATAGAGGAGGGCCAATGCACGACAATATATATGTCGAATCTCAAACACTCTCCTTTTGGTGTGGTGGGGAAGTTAGCAGAGGAGGGGTGCCACTTTTGGCATCGTTTTCGTCACTTGACCAGGGTTCAAAATTCAAGTTTCTTTCCAAAAAGCTCCTGCGTAACTTTAAGGCAATTTCTCTATTTAATATTTAAGGTGACTGACTAGGTTTGGAACCGTGATTTTGTGAAAAAGCGTTTAAACGAATACATTTTTTTTTATATTTAAAGTCAGTTAAATTAGAAGATACATATAAAATTGATTTAAGAATATTTTTACAGTAAAAATTACTTAAATACAATTTTGTTGGCAAGAAATGAAGAAAGAATGAGATATTTCAAAAACATTCTCCTTTTATGGAGAATGTTTCTTCAAAAGTATTTGCCTATTATAACTAGGTCTTCTAAATAGAATTTGAACAAAATTTTTTGAAGATTTAGGACAAATTGAATTAATAGGAGGTGTATTTCATTAAACTTTATTTACTCTGATATAATAAAATAGAATAAATCCACTTCTAAGTGCATATTTCAATATTTTTATTTCAAACTCGATAAAGAAGGAAGGAATAATTAAGAAAAATATTATTAGTATAGAAATAATTTTCTTAAGAGGAGAATGTGTCAAAAATACGCCATTTTTTCTTCATTTTTTGCCGAATAATTACATTTAAATAATTTTTATTGTAATAATATTATTAAAACAATTTTATTTTTATAGTATAATTTAATTAATTCTCAATATAAAAAATATCTATTTATACGCTTTTTCAAACAATCAAAGTTTTGAAATTAGTAAGCAAACTTAAATAAATATTTGATTATTTTTTATGTGTGTATTTTTTACAATACGAAAATAAAATAGGCATCAAAGAAAATTTTGAAAGTTTATCTCTAGAAGGTACTAAGCATACACACATTTTGAATGTTATTAAAAGAAACTAATTTAAGTATAAGCTGAGTGATAAAAAAGAATTTTTTTTTCGAATTATTGATTTGTCTTAAAAATATTCTGATATATTACAAGAAGTTAAATTTTAGATGTTTTGTTTTTAATTATGAGTCAGGGTGCAAAAAATCATGCAGTCACAAAGCCATAACCTTTGGTACGTTTCCATAGCGACCAGATGGTGTGCGAATGCTACATAAAAATCATGAGCAAAAATTATCATTTTAATTGCTTGAAGACTTTCAATGACATCAACACTTGAAAAAAAATATAAACATATATGCGTTTTACATTTTTTTAAAATTAAAATAAAGATTTTATTAAAGGGAAGGCCAATTTTGTTATATTTTTTACCATATAATTAAATTTGCTCGTTTTTTTCCTTTGTTAGATTATTTCACGATTAACATTAGTTATATATATCTCTAATAATGTTTACAGTAGCACAGAGAAAAATATTTTTATTAAAATAATAATTATTAATATTAAAACAATACATATTTTTATGTTGTGTTCTTTTGTTTTAATGGTTTTGATTTTTCTTCAAGTAACGGATTTTTGTTAAAGGAACAAATTTCTTGGAAAGCAAATAATAGATTTTTCACAAATCCTAAAAAAAATATTTTACATGTATTAATAAAATAAAGGATTAAATTCTTTCTTACCAGGAACAAAAACAAAAAACTTAAGTATACGTTTACAAAAAAAAAAAATTTATTAAAATTTGTTGCAGATTTATTTAAAAATATTTATTTATTTATTTATCTATGTTCACATGAAGCTTTTGTAAATATAAACTGAATTGCGCACTAATTAATAAAATTACAAAAAATTACATTCATATAAATATTATTAAATAAAATTTTAAAATTTAATAAGTGTAATAATCTGCGTTTCCAAAGATTTATCATGCTTCTTTTTAATCAGTTGTATTAATTTTATGCATGTGCATTTATTATAAAATATTTAACAAAAATTAAAAAAGTAGCTAACGTCGTCTATTAACGTCTATATCAAGATAATTTGAAATAATTATAATTTTATTTTTTTAGCTCTTGATATTTGTAAAAATGATATTCTCACTAGTCTTTCTTTAAATTAAATTCATCATCTTTATAACTGTAACCATTTCATAACTGCCAACCATTTTTAACATGAGCAAATTGTATTCCCCTTGGACTAAGCTTACGAATAAGTAATTTTCAAATCTACA
This sequence comes from Trichonephila clavata, assembly GCA_019973975.1. Lineage (NCBI taxonomy): Eukaryota > Metazoa > Arthropoda > Arachnida > Araneae > Nephilidae > Trichonephila > Trichonephila clavata. The sequence goes on from BMAO01013910.1 coordinate 78,946, forward strand.
AATTTTGATTGTTCTTTCTTTTCTCTCCTCTTTCATTGTCTTATTCGAATTTCCTAATATACATATATCCAGACTTATGGATGCAAATATACGTAGAAAATATGTTCCTTAATGTCAAGGGAGCAAGAAACTTGGAAGATATGAAGCACTCCAGACTTTGTGTAATTTTAGTTATGTCCTTTGATCAGAAGCATTATAGAAGTTTATTAGAAGTATGTATAGCAAGGGAGACTCCTGTTATCGTATCTAATGCTTTGTATTCACAATAAATTTTTGCACTTTTCATTGTTTTAGAAGGTAGAAAGAACTTTTCCGTGTTTAGAATTTATTGTGACCCAAGTAAATTAAAATTTGCAAAGTACGGAATGTCTATATAAAACAGTAATATATTTAACATTTAAAAACATACCTAGAATTCTCTTAGAGCTTTTCCTTTTAAGTGAAACAAAATTACACTTACAGATAGAATTTTGGTATAAATATTTTATCATTGACACGTGACATCAAGCATAAAATTTTCCTAAGAAAGCTTGGAGAAAATAAATTTCGAATTCAAATCTTATTATTGTTGTTTGAAAGAGAAAATCAAAGGATATGTGACCTCTATGATAATATTGATAATGTAATTCTGTCACGGACTCTCACCCGTTGAAATGTGGGGATTACACAGAATATGAAACATTTTTTTAAAAAATATATACTTTAGTAAGACTCTCAGCACTGTTTAAAGTTGACCTAAACACTGAGGAGCACGTCAACTTAAATACTAATTTAACTATGTGGTATATAAATCTTGTACGTATAATCAATCAATATTGTTGATCCTCATCGATAATATGAGTCCTTGATTGGCCCGTTTAATTATTTCACTTTGAACTACAATGATTCCGATATTTGCTAGCGTCTTAATATCAACATGACAATAATTACCACTACAAACTTCGACCTTCATTTGACATTAAATAATAACTCTGTGACGGATCTACACGCGACCTTCTATTAATCCTTTTGGGTATTCTTTTGGGTCAGAAAAATTACCAATCTTCTTTTAAAGAAGGAAACATGATATGCAAATTAAGTTTATTATATATATTCCTAGTTCGCAAGTTATCGAGGAAAGTGAATTGGTAGTGAATTAGAATTGAAGAGAATAGTGAATGAAAAGTTAGAAAGTCAGAAGTTTAGTTAACTAGAAGTGTTCAGAAAGATTCAAGGTAAATATTACCTTTTAAAAGATTATGATCAGAAAGAGAAATTAATTACAATTTATTAGAAAACTGCCTAAAGTCAGGTACTGTCAACTTTATATTACGGTGATGTTTAAAGTGTTAAAATCGTTAGGCGGGCATTAAATACTTAGCTTCTGTGTAAAGCAATATTAAGGAAGAACCACATTATTATATGTATTCTCCCCAAACGCGAATCTCGTCTCTTCCCCCTGTTGCGTGACTGAATTATCCTATTTATAGTGTTGAATTGTGTTTGAGTCGTTTAAAGTGATAAATAAAATAATTGGAATTTATCATGTCGAATGATCCTTTATTTCCTTTTACACCTTTAGCCGGGTCACAGGGTAGAAGGGAATTGGGCACGTTTCAACTCTCATTAAGATAAATTGCGATTCCTGTACAGAAAGAAACTTTGAAATCATAACGTTAACAAAAGTATTTCCCCAAAAGGATTAGCCAGAATCACGAATGGAACAAGTTACAATTTTTAAATATCAAAATTTATTAATCAATTTCTGTGCTACAAGGATTTCTAAAAATCTAACACACACACAAGCATGTCTTAATCTTACTATTATTTTATTTTTCGATTAAAATGGAAATTTTGAGAAATTGCTTGTATCCAAATCGCTGTATTTCCTCTTCAAGTTATTATTTGCATATTGTTTAACTGTGCGCAATTTAATACGCAATAATTACCATAATTTTTATAAATTGTCTTTGAAAAATATTAAGATCTGCACCTACGCCTTACCATTAAATAGGCCACCATGACTATGCTTCTACCTGCCAAGGGCTTTGCTTTCCTGATTGATGGTATAAATTCCATAAAAAAACTATTTTACCTTCCTGGCTTTTGTAGACAAAGTGAATCTTCAACACAATTGAGTTGACTGAATTGTTTTTGAGCCCTTTTGTTGAAATTTAATGTACCGTATGAAAATTTATCATACGCTTTCGACGCATATTTTTCTAAAACTGTGGGAAATGCATGTATTCCTCTATATCAAGTTAAAAAACATTAAGCGCAATGCTGTAGAAGCAATAAAAAGAATATAAATAGGATGAAAATACATCTCTTTATTTGATAATAAAAGATTTGGAAAATAAAAGGCGAATATAAAGCATTAACTTAAAACTTATTTTTATCGGGTTTTGAAAAAATGATTAATATTATTGCAAAATTCAAATTACTTCGCTAAATGTATTTTAAGAATGTTTATGTTAATAAAAAAGTATTACTTTTTTTGTCTAAAGTTTAACTTTTATTTAAAATTTTAAATTTTGCTTTGAAAAAAAATATTATATGTTTTCTTTAAATGCAAACATTCTCTTTAAAGTTAAATGTCATTTTTGTTTTAAAAAAAAAAGAACTTTGTGTAAACTTCTGAATTTGACGTAAATGTATTTTGAAAAGCCTTTTTTAAAATACTAATAATATATTTTAGTATATTATTAGTACATGAATTTTTCTTGAAATGTACATAAGATTATGTAAAAAATTGCCATTTCTAGTATAAATGCACAAAGATGAATGAAATAGTGATGTATAACATTTGTTTTGACCAAAAATACAATATCTGTCACTAATGAACCCATGTATTTCAAATTTAATCTTTTTGTCAACATATTAAAAAGATGAGCTAATCTATACAAATAAATAAAATTGAAGTGTCTGTAATTTCAAATTAGTAGCTTTTTACTAAATGCATTTAAAGGTATATACGGTACTTATATAAAAAAATCAATTTTTAAAATTTTTGTCTGTCTATCTGTTGGTCTGTCTGTCTGTCGGTCAGTCTGTTTGTTCCAGCTAATCTCGGGAACTTCTGGTCCGATTTTAAAAATTATTTCATCAATGGAAAGCTACATTATCAGGGAGTAACATAAGATATATTTTATCTCCATATTCCTACGAGTACAATTTGTTTTTATGAATTAAATGATTTTGTCTCATGTCTATAATTTTATCTTCATGTGTATGATTCTTTTCTGTTTTCAGTTTGATTTTGAACAAGAATAGATATTCTCATAGAGTCGTGTTGTACTTAGTAATTCATTTAAATTAAAAGATAATTGAGATGATTTTTCTGAAAATAATATTTGTAATAAAATTATTTGAATCTTGAAACTTTTTCATTAATTTACACTTTTGATTTCCGTAAAATTTTTAATGTTTCTTGTAAAATTTTACACTCACAGTTTTGAGTACCAAGAAATAATACATGTTTTTTAGCTGCTTTTAAATAAAAAGGAAAAAATATTGAAATGGCTAAATTAGATTTTTCTATCTTCAACTGTTTTATAAAATAGAAGTTTTAAATACCATTATCCACATACCATATTTACTTTCCTTGGATGCTTTTGACACCTATAACAGATCCTTTTTGTAATGTACTGTCATTGCTAACAGTGCAATAGATTACTATAAAAAGAATGGTATTGTACGGGCAAGAACAGCTTCTCAAAGGCTACTTTTTTGGAACCCCAAATGCTTGAAACCTTAGAGATGAAAATCTTTTTGAGAATAAGAGTTCAAAAACAGCTGACACCATAATGAATTTCAGTAAAATTTTAACAAAGATTAGACAAAGAATAATTATAGCTATTTACATGATTTTTAGCTGAATATTTTTGAGAAATAATCCTTAGCAAAGAATTCAATGTTCTTATAGTTCTTACATCGAATTTTATTATTAATTTATAATAATTTCCTTGTATATTTTTTTGAGTATATTGTAAAATAAAACCTTAGAAGTATATCCTAAGTTATTAAGCATTTTACATCTATATGCTGTTATTTTGCTAATTTGTTAAATAACGGGTTTTGAGGGTCTTAAAATGATGTACATCAATCTTTTCCTATCCAAAGACAAAAATCATTCAATTTCTCTTTGTATTAAAATTTTTAAAAATTACTCTCACACACGACTCGCATTAAGAATTGAACTTTTCTTTCCCACTTTTCTTGATTTTGCATTATACTTTAAAAATGCAGAATATCTGCAACATATGACGGTTTGCTTATTGGAGATTAAGAGTTCATGATATTATTGTTGAAACCTCTAGCACAAACACTGCAAGTTAAACTTATATTATTTTTTATTGAATGTAGTTTTATGTTTCTTGTATGTAATTAAATTGAATATTACATTCTTTTAATTATTTTCTGTTAGTAAAAATATGTAGAAAAATTATGGTGTATCAGCTGCATAAATGTGCATAGAGCAACATTTCCTTTAATTTTAGGGCCACATAATGTATTTTTTTAATACTCCCATTCTGTTCACTTTTGGAAAGCGATGTGTGGTGTAAATGATGTGCAAAATAACACTTTTATTACCATACGGTAAAATTATTCGTTTACTTATCGTTCAACGTGTTGGTTTTTGTAACACTTTAAATTCTTGAAAAAATGCTATAACTATAACAGGAGAATATAACTATATGAAAAGTATGACTACTGATTTATATACATTTACTAAATAATTGATTTAACACGAATATTAAAAGAATTATTAATGTAACATTATGCAAACGAGTTAACAAGGATAGCATATAATATTCGATTGGTAAATGTAGAATTAATATATTAGTTTTATGCTATGAAATGATTCATGTTTCATTTGAATCAACAAACTGCTGGCCCGCTGCTGTTGCTGCACGTAAGACGACTGGTCCGAACGGTCAGTCATGAAACGCTTTTATTAGTCACTGCATACCCCCTACCTAGGAAAGAAAGTTTTTCTTTGCTGTTGAGGGCCTTTCTGAGTGATATTTGAAGAATGCCATGACAATAGGTGTCACTACAATTGTAATACATCTCCTGTTGAATAGTGCGAGTCATGTGAAGCATTTTTCTGTTAAAGTCATCGGCAGACTATATTCGAAGTTTGTCTTCACGCAAGTGCCATAGCTGTTTATATTTTTAGTTGCGATTTACTGGTCATGTTTTTGTTAGACTCTAAGTAAAGTGCATACCTAAACAATAGTCCTAAGATGTGTTACAATTAAAGTATTAAAATTTCTGACTCACCACTGTGGCTTCTCATTGTTTCTATCGACGGTTCACCCAAGAGAACATGATTATAGTTTGTGAGATGGATGGTTTGAGCTACTCTTCTTCACTACCAGATATATGTGTTTTTATAATGAGTTTGACTACAGGGCTATGAAATAATTGCAGTTCAAGCCAGATATTACCAAATTACCCTTTTAATATCTACTCATTGCTGGTTTTGATTTACGAAAGAAGGAATCTGTTCTTGCTTCTAATGCCCCCCCCCCGAATGATGGTGTAAGATTGAGGGCAATAAAATTCATCGTGCCAAATGGCTAGATTACGTCTACCATTATCCGCATCTTTGATCACCATGCATGTGACAGTACATTTTGGGTCATTTCCACACCAATTTTGAGGGTGTCACCCTGATGGATGGTCAGGGGGCCTCGTACCACCATCACTAGAAGGTTTTCGGCTCTACGAATGTTTGAATTACCCCACACCGCACAGGTACTATACATTTACGAACGATTATGCCTTCTCCCGGATTATGTCTCACTTCCTACGGCACAGTTGTCAGCATTTCAAACCACTATGCCGTTGGGGTGCCAGAAGGAATCTCACAAAGTTTTTATTCTTGTTTTTTTATCTATAAAAAAACTCAGCATGTGCTAATTATTTAATCTATGTATTTTAGTACAGCTTAAATTGTTTAAAAGGAACAATATAAATCATGCAATTGTTTCCCTTATATCAGTTTTCAGTTTGTGACGGGGCTATTCACGAGATATTCTAACTAATCCTCTTGGGGAAACTTTGGGGCTAGCATTTATACTAATTCACAGCCTTTCAAGAAAAACACGAGATAGATATATGTTAATTAGTTCGATTATATAAAGTCTATATATAGGTTTTTGTAGATGTAAAAGATAGAAGGAGCCGTGAAGCTGTCAAGTAAGTTGAACATTGGAGAATTAACTTCACAAACTTAGCGCGCGTTTAAAAGGTGTAATGTCTGAGATTAAATTATTAGATTGAAGCTTAAGATATTAGATTTAGAATCGACCTGAGGTCATTAGTGATTGTTCTCCTTATCCATTTCTGGTAGTCGGGTTTACTTAGAATTGAGTATTAGGATTAATCGACGTTTTAGGGATCACTCCTAAATTTCTTCTTATAATTAAACTTATGCTTATTTAAGTGTTTTTTCAGAGCTTGAATAAATCTATTTGTTATTATGGCGTTTGTTGGTGATGTTTCGTTTCCCCCCACACTTAGAGACGCTCAGGACGGAGGGAGAGAGGTCCCAGTTAGGACCCCTCCCCCACAAGTTATATTTTAGGTTCAATGCGTATAAAGTTTTAAATTCAAATAAAAAAAACCTTAAATTTTAAACTATAAGTGCACAATTGTTGCATACTTGTTCTCGATCTATGATATGAGAAATACATGAACTTGAAAAAACTTCCAAATAAATCAATATTTAATTTTTTTTAAAATAATTTACAACCAGTTATACATTATATATATTTTTGTATGCAATTTTGCATTTGTATACCTAAATATTGACTTTATATTCTGCAGAGAAGGAATCACAAAAATGTTGTAGCGTACTTTAACAAAATCTCGCTTTATTGGATTTAAAAGGAATTTCATTTCCAACACTTCTTTTCAAGCACACAATTCCCATTTTCCTTCACCAAAGAAAACATTTTTCAAATCTGTTCTTTTTTTCATTAGTTTGGTGATTGTGAATTTTCTATTCGAATTATATCTCATGTTTATTGATGTTCCCCGTCTACAACACTTCTGAGAATTGCTTTCTTAGATGTTTCTTCTAAAATAGGGTAATACTGGTTCCTCCACAAAGGAAAGTAAAGTAGTATATTGCATTTCGTTCCAAATCGACTTCGGTTTTTTCACAGTGCCTTTTTATGTTCACCCCATGAATTTTTCAGTCGTGTTTATGACACAAAAAGAATTCTTGAAAACTCAAAATTCGTATATAAAGTAGTCTGAAGTTCTTTACTTTATTTCAAAATTATGCAAAAAAATGTTGAAACACAGCCATAAATATATTTTGTTTGGAACCACAGATTTCACAGTTTATCAAATGTCAACAGCTTTACAAAAAGGAGATAAATGTTTTAGAATGAACATCAAGGTTTTCATTAATCCTAGATGTGTTTGAAAAATTGATGCCCTTTTCCTGCCTAGTTGCGCAAAACTATGGATTTTTTTTGGATATGTATAATAGTATGGGCGATATACTGTAGATCTAAAATCCAAACACACAGAACTGTTTTTAACTTATAACAATTTCAAAGTAGTATCACTGCGAAATACTTTAACTATAAGACCTAAAACGGAAAACAAAAACCCATCCACTCTATGACTTTATACTGTCCAAGTATTGTTGGAAATACAAAGGAAAATCGCTCCATAAATTTGTAGCGAGTTCTCAACGTGGATAACATAGAAATCCCTTTATAAGTACTACTTTATGTTTCACATCTCATTTTCTTGGTAAGTCCCATTTATTGAATGAATTATCAAAAATCACTAATAATAATGATGTTGTAAAGAGATCCTTCCCGTTAATAAAAAAACATGATATATCTCCTTTTAATTCAGGTATTTTTTGACGAATTGAATCACGAAAAAGCATAGCTAATAATCTTTATTAAGTGTTTGGCTATTCTGGGGAAACAAAGTTAAATACATGTTCTACTTTATTGGGAAAATCTTCTAATTGCATATTTGCTACTCAATAAAAACTTATTTATCTTCAGAGAATAAAATAAAATGCATTCCTAAGTGGTGCCCCAGAATTGATAAAAATTTGCAGATGATGCATATGTGTGTCTACTTGTGTGTACTTCAAAAGTGTGTATTATCTATTGAAACACACCACATAGGCTATTTTCTATGCAGTGATTCTCACCCAGCTCAAAAATTGAATTTTACAAGCAAAGTTCCTAGCTTGAACTTGAAAAATTAGATTATGACAAACATAAATGTGAGCAAGGTTACCAGATTGGCGAAAAATGCTATATCGACAAGGAATCATAGAGAAAGCTCTAGAAGTGACCCTTCTAGAAACTGCGATGTGGCTATATAAAAGGCCTTTGAAACAAACGTCAAAGCAATTCAGAAGATATATCAGTTGAGATCAAAATCTGTATAAGCGTTGACTGAGATGGAAAAAAAATTATTACCTATCTGCTTTTTCACTTGTGGAACTGTTCTAGAAAGCCATTTCTGGATCGTTGTAAAGCTTGTTTACAATGAGTACGTTTGGTATATAAGGCGTATATTGTATATTTTATAGATACGGCGATTTGGGTTTGTGTAATCATCTGATCGTACTCTACTGGGAATAAATCTGTTAATATTCAAATAATTGGAGTTATCGCTACGCTTCCTCCACGCAAAGTTGCAACACTACGTATAATTTAAAGGAATCATTTTGGGTATTCTCGATCACAATGGTATACTGCTATTTGTAAAAAATGGAACATGATGAAGGAATTATTCGAATGAAGTAAAATTTGTAGCAAATGACACTTATAGAATTTTATGCTCAGTAGTAAGGTTTCAGAGCCACCGCACATGTGTGGTGTGAGCAGCATCCCCGGAAATGATTTTGAAAGTGTGTAATAGAGGGCTGTAACGGAACATTGAAAACTGTGCACTGTTATTTGTTAGTGGCGAACGCTTAGGGGACCTAAGTATGCCTCAACGACTAAATTGGCTGAACATTTAACAACTTACGGAGTTTGAACTAAGAAAAATCAAAGACCTTTGTAAAGGAGGATTTTCCTGTCACGCCAAAGCAACACGTGTGCAGAGGAAAAATTCCTCTGTGACGCGAGTTTGGATATAGTGAATCAACGAGCACCGAACAATTCGAAAAACTGGTAGTGGGTGATGGAAGGTGACATCAGAGTAGATGGTAATCCCTGGTCCGCATGGCGGTGAATGACCGTACAGCTTCCTCCAGGCAGTTGGCGTAATGCTACAGGTGTATTAATGCGTGCTTCGTCAATTCGTCGACGCCTGCTGCACCATGAACTACACGCAAGGATCCCTTAATACAGGATCCTCCTCATGGCAAACTATTGACGTCTGCGTCTGCAATGGCCTCATGAACACAGAGCATGGCGGGCTGATTGACAACAAGTATATTTTTCTGACGAATCCCGCTTAATTTGAGGAACCATGATGGCCGCATTCGTATTAGACACTATGCCGGTGAACGCTGCCTTCCAGATTGCATTATCGAACGTCATAGCGGCCGAACACATAGTGTTGTGGATAGCAGTGCGATTTCGTATCATCGACAATCTCAGCTGCTACGAATTGAGGTAATTTGAATAGCAACACGTCCGTCCGTGAAGTGAGAGGGGCTGAAGTCATTCCTTTCCTTCAAGTCATCCCTGAAGCTATCTTTCGGAAGGATTATGCACGCCCACATGTTGCAAGGACTGTTCGAGACTTCTGTTCAGCCCAATACATCCAACTTCTTCCTTGGAATGATTATTCGCCATTTTTGTCGCTATTGACAACGTGTGGGATTTGGTTGGTCGGCATCTCGCTCGTGATCCGCGTCCTTCAGCTTCAAAAGACGAACTTTTGCTGCGCATACAAGCAATATAGAACTCTCTTCCACAAGCAGACATTCAAAATCTATTTAACTCCATGCCACGTCGCATAGCAGCACTTATTAACTTACAGCACTTATTGGCTACACCAAACACTGATTTCGGGCACTAAGTACTGATTTTTTTGCCTTGCAAATGTAGCCACACACACACACACATATATATATATATATATATATCTGTACCAATACAAGTGGTTTGTGCAATATATTTCATATAATTCTGATGACTCCTTCATGGTGTTGGATCAATCAATCAGGAGCAGCAGTTTATGTGTTTCCCCATTAATTTTTTTTTACCCAAAATATAATATATGAATTATTTGAAAGGTACAATGAAAAGACCAAACAATCAAACAATTATTTATAAAAATCTTAAAGATATAATTTACTTAAAATTTGATATATCTGAAACTGTATGGACTACCCTAAAATATAGCTCTTACGATTAGCATATTTAAGATGAATTGCCTAATTTATATACATTGATGATTTGGCAAAGTTATGAATTATACATATCAAAGCGGACTAGTTAATTACTCAGCCATCATTCTAAGCCTCTTAACATTTATTTAATAGATTGAATTTAATCTACTGGATTATACTTATCACGCACGGATAAGCGCCTTGTGAAAATTAAATACTGGTATTGTGCATCATCTTAATTTATAATACGTTTCAAGAGTGAGATGGGTACGAATTCTCTTTTAAAGCAGATTAAAATCAGAAAGCAATCTTGTAAATGCAAAATAGGATATTATTAGATTAAAGACATTTAAATAAAATTTTACGCTGAATTTATACTCAAACTAAGTTGCAGAACCAGCCTCAATATGATTGACTATGTTGGAAGCTTAGGTTTTGAAAAAGCGTATAAACTATAAGTTTTTTTTATATTTAGTGATATTTAAATTAGAATATAAATATAAAATTGTCTTAAGAATATTATTATAAGAAAAAATATTTAAATAAATTTTTTTGGCAAAAAAAAAAAAAAAAAATGAAGACAAATTGACATAGTTTAAAACATTCTCTTTTGATGAAATTTCAATAATGACAATATTTGCTATAACAATAATATTTTAAAAATATATAGCAAGGTTTCTATAACGGGGTTAGTGTAAGATTTTTCAAATATATAATTTAGTAGTGGATTTATTCATATTTATTGTATCGGAGTAGAGAAATTTTAACAAGAAAACAACACCGTTATTACTCCAATTGATCATAACGCTGAAAATATTTTTTTTTTTCAAAAATCCTATTATAACCCAGTTACAGTCTCGACGTTTTAAAAATATGTTATTGTATCTTCATTTTTTGCCCAAAATTTGCATATAAATATTTTTTCTTGTAATGATATTCTTAAAACAATTTTAAATTAGTAATCTAATTCAATTGATAATAAATATCAAAAATTCATTCATTTGTACGCTTTTTTAAAGCCAAGGTTTCAAACACAGTTAATGACCTTAAGCATTAATACAAAAATAGATTCTTATATATTTAATTCTATAAAAATATTCGAGCGTAAATTTTAAACTTACAGGGAAGTACGTTTAACGTGAAAACGCTTCAGGCGAAATATCGGTTAACACGAAATTAATACAACTGTCCCAAAAAACTACTAAATATTGTCCTACTATTTTCTCTTAACGCGAAACTAAAATCACTTTGCACGAAAAGATTTCCTCTCTAGGAATGAACAAATTCAGAAAACCACCAGCCACGCAGGCGAGAATGAAAGAGAGGTGGTTTCACATGTTTCGTATAGGGAAGGATAACTTAGCTTTGATATACTCTCGGTAAATCCTGTGACAAGCCAACTTTGTTTATCTCAGCTACTTTCACTTCCATCCCTAAAAGTGCTACACAAAAACATTTTATGTCACATCAGTTGACTTTGGAATTCTGTGACGAGTACATCGCAGTGTGAGTAAAAATCAAGGAGTTTGTTTCGCATTTTTTTTATTTACACTCAAAAGCCAAAACATTATGACCACCTGTTAATAACGAGTTGGCCCACTTTTGGTGCGCAACACAGCTTCAACCCACCTTGGCATGGATGCCAGAAGTCCTTGGTAGAGGGCCGGAGATAGATTTTGCCAGATGTTTAAACAACGGTCACACAAATCCCAGACATTGCGAATTGGTGGTCTTTGAACTCTGAGCTGCCGTCCCATGACATCCCAAATGTGTTCTATTGGATTAAGATCCAGTGAGTTAGGTGGCCAGGACATTAGCTGGAATTCAGCATCATGTTCCTGGAACCACTCCAACACAATTTTAGCCTTGTGACACGGGGCGTTGACCTGTTGGAACAATCCATTTCAAGCTGGAAAAACAGAGGCTATGTAAGAGTGCAACTGGTCCTCAATGATGTTCAGATACCCTGTAGCATTCACGGTCTGCTCTACCACAACCACGTGTCCCAGAGACGCCCAAGTGAACGTCCAAAAACGTCCTCCAAAGCATAATACCGCCATCACCGGCCTGTGTATGACCTACTATACATTGAGGGAGCAACTGTTCGCCTGGAAGACGGCGTATCCTGACACGGCCATCGGCGTGACGAATGACAAACCGTGATTCATCTGACCAGTTAACTCTCTCCCACTGATCTATGGACCAGTTGCGATGTTCCCGGGCCCAGCGCAGGCGCAGTTGGCGATGACGTTTGGTCAGCAAAGGCACACGAGTGGGACGTTTGCTGCGTATCCCCATATCTAACAGTGTCCGCTGAACAGTGTGCTCTGATACTATTCTACTTGGCCCTGCATTGCATTGGGCTGTCAGCTGAGCCACTGTCTGGCTCCGGTTTTGCTTCACCATGCGAGACAGTCTCCGACGACCTTTTTCTTTGATAGCGTGTGGACGTCCAACACCATGTCGTCTACTGCTGGTTTCACCTTCATTCATCCACTTTGCATAAGTACTAACAACTGTAGATCGCGAACAACCCACGAGTCGTGCAGTTTCGGAAAAACTTGTTCTAAGCCTTCGAGCCATTACAATCTGCTCTCTATCAAAGTCGCTTAGATCCGCAGCCTTTCCCATCACACACAGAAGTAAGTGAAAGAATGATTCTTTAGACTTTCCAGCAACAGTTAAATACTACTTCCACCTGATCACGTGCCTTCCACGTCATCCAGGCGAGTTCATTGCAAAATGTAGGGGTAGTCATAATGTTTTGTCTCATGAGTGTATTTCAGAAGGATTTTTTGTGAGCACAATACCAAAGAGCTCAGGGAAGAAGCAAATTCTAATTTACTTAAAATGAATATGTAGTTTTCTCAAAGCTTGATGATTAAAAACATTAGAACTTGAAAAATTTGCATTAAATTCCATTAAGTCCTTGGAATGTTTTTGTTTCATGGATTTTTATTTAAGGCATGCATATATGTGTATCTATACAAATAAAATAATAAACTTAATTTTGTTAAATTTATGTTTTTTGCAATATCCTTTAACACGAAACTCTTTTAGCACGAAAAATATTTTAGTCCCCTCAGAACGGTTTTCACAGCATACTTATATCTAGTTCTCAAAAAAATGTTAAATATACCTTAATCACCAAATAAAATAACATAATTATATCATGAAACAAAATACACTACACATTTTATTTAAATCAATATTCTGAATATTTTAAATTATTTTTAAATATCTCAAGTTTTGTTAATGCTGTATATAGTTTCTACATCAATTCTACAATTTAAATAAATAAAAGTATTTAGGACTTTAAGGAATTACAATATGGGTTTTCTCGATCTTGTTAATAAAATTTTTATGTAGACATATAATACATATCAGGTTTGAAGGAAACAAAAATCAAACAAGTATTATAAAAAAAAAATTTTAAGTGAATTCCTACTTTGAATGGATGAATAGAAAGTATTTTATTAACGATTGAAAATTTGAACAAGATATATATATATATATAGGGCGAGAGTGAACTAATAATAGGAATTGAAAAAAGAGCATGATTTGTCTACATTGTTGTAACAATGCACACCCGATTTGGCTAGTTTGGCAGAAAAACCGGTTTTCGACGCCAACGTGTGTCATTGTTTTAAAAGTTAAATTGCTACAACAATGGAGACGAATCTAAGTTGGCGTCGAAAACCTGTAACTAATTTAATTTAATTAATTAACCAGTAATTAATGAATTAATATTTGAAAAACTGTATTAACATCAAGTGTCATCCACTACAAGTTTAAAAAAACTTAATTGAACTTGACTGGATGAATAGAAAATATTTTATAAACGATTGAATATTGGAACAAGATATATATATATATATATATATATATATAGAGAGAGAGAGAGAGAGAGAGAGAGCTATAATAGAGAGTAGGAATTGAAAAATAGGTGTACTTAGGAAATAAGAGAAACCCATTCAAAAGTGTAATGAAATTTAATTTTAATCTGACTGTAGTGGTTAATGCTTGGAAGAATAAATATTGTACAAAAAGTAAGTCTGGTTGTCGAACAATGGTATCTTAACGAGGTATAACACATTTATTTCAAAAACTTCCAATTAAAATGAAACGTGCCTTTTCAGCTGGCTCATTATCTACGAGCAAAAATAACTTTGGTGTGAAACTTGTTTGACAAGCCCTTTCCAGATCCAGACATCTAAATTCTGAGTGCGAAAAAATAAAATCAGTTTATCGTCTTGATTTAAAACACAATCGGTTCTGTCTGGATTTTTCTAGAAAAAATATTTTACAAGATTGGAAAAAATCTTCTCTAAAAATTTCTTTTTTTTCTCCTACCATTTTTAATCTTTTTGCCATTTATTTAAAGTTTAGTCCATAATAAGTGATGCGAAATTAACACAATCTTCACTGATTAGTTTGGAATATTTATTATACTTAAAATAATAAATCATAAATAAATTTTAGCAGAAGTTTTGAATCACGTAAGGTAAAATTATAGCAAAACGTGTTATTATTGTAAACTTACCAATGTATTAATATTTGTGAATTTCTGCTACTTTTTTAGTAAACAAGTTCTTAGATGAGGATATCAGGTACAAGGTTGAACAATTGATAAAAAAATTATGTCGATAAAGAAGAAGGATAGATTTAGTTTTTGAACTAATGTAGAAAATGTTATCTAAATTACGCTATTTTAAATAAACTTTGTTCAAAAAATATTTTATAAGTTCGTAAAGTTCGCTTAATTGATACTTCAAGAAAAATTTTGTTTCATGTGTAAAAGTCATTAACATTTTGCAGAATGGCTCAGCTGTAGTAAAATTTCCGTGATATGCTAATTAGTGTTTCTACTAGATCAAGAATTATTGAAAATTTTTGTTTGTGTTTAATGTTTTACGGTATAAAACGAAAAATGTCTAGACGCAATCTCTGCGTGTTTCCCGATAAATATAGCAGAAGAAGAGATTTTAGAGCTCTTTTCTATTTGTTGTTAATACAGATACATTTGTTTTGTAATAAAAGCCAATGCTCAAAATATGATGCCTGATACTAATCAAAATCAAAGTTGAAAGTGAAAAATTAATATTTTTTAAATGTGACGTTGTGAGGATTAAATAAATAAAAAAAGTTACATCGGAATCCCGCCTTGCAATTTTTACGTTTGAATTAAACTTTTAAAAGGATTAAAAAAAAACAACTTTCATTTTCGATAAAGAAAATTTTAGTTCTTATCAAAATATAAATATTTTATAAATAATTATTACATTGCTATCTTCTTAATATTACTCAACAGGGGTTTCATAGTTTATTTTTCTGTACAGTACATATGTGCTTTTCTTCTGTTGAAAGTGAAATAAAAGGAAAGAATTTCGAGAGAGAGAGATTAACAGGTAAAGTATCGTTAAGAGATGTATATACGAGGGGAAAATAATTAAACTTCTATTTTCAAAATGCTGCAAAAAGAACCACTGATCAGAATGACTTTAAATTTGAACTGAATATACATGGAAAAAAGAGAAACTGTATGGCATAAGATAAGTTGTTGTTGTTGCTTATGCCACCTGTCTGACGTAGTCAGATCGAGGCCCACGAAATTCATCATGACAACGGGCTAGAGATACGTCTGTCATTAGCCTAAGCTTTGAGCCCATGAAGGACAGGTAAAAAAGGTAGGCATTGTAAAAGTAGACAGGTATTGTACAGGTATTGTAAAAGTGGATTCGTGTATAAGTTGCGTTTTGAATCGAATAACCATTGGCTTGGCATGTGTTTCACGTTGCACCAGTTGCACTGATCAATGTGTATGATTTGCTTTAGGTTTTTGACGGAAAAATTCTTACAAAATATTCAACATTTGTTACACTATTGGTGAAAATCCCATTCACGACTACATTGAATAGAAAAAAATAAGCTTTTAATCGCCCTTGAGAGAAAAAACAATAAAATGGATGGCATGATTATCGTGTGTTATTTGCTATTTTTAAAGTTTTGTTTGTTTTAACTAACTTTATAGACAAATTCTGAAAGCACTATTAGGTTATAATTAGTTTCTTTTTCTTAAAATCTTAGTTTTTGTTATTATTTTACCCCTTAATTATCGTCTCGTATTGATGATGTACGAAGGTGTTGATTATAGTTTGTTAAATTAAAATTCTGGTTACTTTAACCCTTTACGGGCATGATCTGGATTGCTATTTTGCTCTCTATATCATATTTCTCAAACTTCCAATATTTGCAACCCAATACTCTACCAAAACTTTCTTCGCGCACCCCTCCCCCGTCCAAACCATAAAAATGTATTGAATTCAATAATAACATACTTTGAAGCTACAGCTACGATACGACTTTAACCTCAGTGCCACCGGAGTATGTAAATGTCTCGGTCGGTTAAAGCTTTAATTGCTCGGACGTATTGATACGTCTTTCCGAAGTACGATCTTTTTTCTGCACTGCTATCCATATTATTATTCTGAAGGCTATGGAATGCAATAAAAGGACTTTGACAGTATTTGCGAAGGATTAACTTATTTCAGAGGATTTGATGGTTTCCTCCTTATCCTCCACCCCCAATACATTACATACGCGAGCCTAGGGGGGAAACGGTAGCATTGGGAACAGAATCATGTAACTTTTCATCGGCAGTTAAGGGATTAATTATAAACCACATAAATTATCAAGATAAACGTTAATTTGTCTATATAATTTTATATATGACAAGCCCATGGAGTCACTGATAATTATTAAACTTATTTATAACTTAATATTGTTAAATTAATTATAAAATACACTGTGCAGTACTGATACATTCATAAATGTATTATATCAGTGTAAATGTGTATTTTATTTTTTATTATGTCAGAAGGTATTTGTTTGTTTTCTTTCAGTAAGTTAATATTTTTTAAATATTGTTTTGTTTTCGACTTCTTAATGTGTTAGTGCCTTCCCCCTCATTGAGTTATCACGACCCTATGGGGGAGGGGCACAATTTGAGGAACGGTGCTGTATATGTTTTTTTAAATCATAAACAATTTTTCTTCCTTATATCTCTAAAAACTAACGTTTCCTTTAATTAATGCTCTTCCGATTATTTTCAGTAGTTTACTATTCATTGCACTAAATGTTTCTTAAATGTAAGAAATTGCAGTGAAATACTAAGATGTTGTTAAGTTTTATGAAGTTATATGCGCGATAATATATTTAAAGGCCTTGCCAAAAAACTGGCTTGACTAAATCAAATTCACTCAGTAAGAAAAGTAATATAGGCACAAAATTCTTCAATTTAATAAACATGTGATGAAACAAAATCAAATTTCTTATTCAAAGATAAACATCTATTGTAACTACAATTACAATAAATTAGTTATTTGCGTCCAAAATAATTTTCCTTGACTTAAGTATGCTCAACTTTCAGTAGAAATAAAATTAATTATTCATACATAAAATCATTATACTGAATCAATAAAAGATATTTTTTTCAGTATTCCGTTACTTAATTGAGTGATACATTTTCGAACTATCTACCCATTCGCTTTGAATTCTTAAAATCTTACCTGTTTTATATTAATAAAAATGACGAGGAAATTCTCCCATGTAGGAAATTAAAATTTAAATGAAGTCCCCTTTTTATCAAGTGATAAATATGTGTAATTAGAATTTATTTTCTAATCAATTTCATTTTACTATTTTATTTGCTAAGTAATTGGAAAGTGTTACGCTTAATATTGAGTGTTAATTAAATTAAATAGTTAAGCTAAATAATTTTTTTTTTTGCGAACTTCAATATATTTTTTAAATAATTGTCTGTTAGATCAATTTCATTGAAGAAAACCTCCATGAACGATATTTAAACATCTTATTTGTGTATCAATGGTTTCATTTACAGATTTCTGAAAACACGTTTAATCAACAATTTGATTAATTTTTTAAAAAAACAATGGCTATAAATGAGACTTTTACAGCTAAAAATTTCAAAATATTGTTTAAAAAATATTATTGCATATATTATTCCTTTATTTTGAAGACATGATTAAATACGATTAAAGAACATTCGATTCATAAAACAAATTATTTCAGTTTTGATCTTCTCTCTTATTCGATGATTTTCTAATTGAACTATGAGCACAATAATTTTATTAAAAAAGTATAAGTGCATTATGCGTCTGATGTTTTGGACTTGCAATTTCTAAATACAGCTATTCATGTCTGATATCAGAATAAGACTTATTTTAAATACTTTAAAAACCTTTTTTTTCATAAAATGTATTTAAATACAAAATAGAATTTTTTTTTTGAAAAAAAAGAATAAATAGTTATTTTTATAGATATTTCCAAATCTAAAAAAAATGCATTATTCATTTTTTTATTCTAAAATATTAAGAAAAATCTTAAATATTTCTAGAAAGAAACTCTGATATTCGTTTTTATGTAAATAATTAATCGGAATGCTTTTAACCCAAAACGTTTCTGATATTTTCAAAATGTAATTTGAAGAAATTAAATTCCGAGAGAATTTATAAGCCATTAGACATAATTAATTCTAGAAATTGTTAGTAACATGTCTTTTCAAAAACGAACGAAAAAAAACAATTTACAAGTCCAATAATAGCGTTTAACCCAAAAGATTGAGTGGAGATGCAACAAATACTTCAATTTCTATTTTATAGATTGCTTGGAAGTATTTAACTTCTTTTCTGTTTCCAAAACCCGTCTATTTTGAGCACAAATTGAAAAAGAAAGGTAAAATATTTATGTAAGTAAAAACTTATATTTCTTTAGCTGATTAACTGTCACCACTAGTTTCAATAATTATCTTCTTCGGTAACTACAGTGTAAAATCCATTGCTAATTTAGTTAAGTGTACTAGCAATCATTGTGTATATTGAATTCAGAGGAAAAACCATTAATTTTAAACGACAAAAAGCTCTAAGTATTTACTTTTTTCAGGAGAAAGCAAGAATTTTTAAAGAAGCAAGAATGTTAAAAATTAAAAACTGGTAACATAATTATATGATTATGACATTTCCTTCAGTTCACACACACACACAAACTTTGACATTTATTTTGTGTGTGTATCTCTTTATATATCGCTTAAAAACCATGTATAATTTTACTAAATATTTAAAATACATTGAGAATTGGAAGTTGCATCACGTAATTCAACCGGTTCGAAACACACGGAGCATTTTTAAAAGTTTTTTTGTTCTTTTATTGATATGTATTTAAACTGTTTGATATTAAATAACAGGTATAATTTCAAGTTCTTTTTTGTTAAGAGAGGGAAAAAATATATTATTAATATTAATCCTTTTACTTTAGATGAATCTACATAATTTATAGATTATTTAACCTAGATAATAATCAGTAAAAATCTATTTATAAAGACTATCGCCAAGCTTAAAATCTCCTAAAAGTTAGAAGATTAAATTTAAGGTAAATTGTGTCTTACAAAATAATCTAATTTTATTAGCTTTCTGATTTCTTTTGCAAATTCTCTTAAAAAATAAAAAAAAACCATTAATTGGAACTAATTTTGAATTATGCTTCGAAATTGCATGCTATCTGCTGTGAGACATAATATATGTGAATTTTTTTTAGTTTGCTTGTAATCAGTTTTTTATGCTAATTCTTCTAATATGCTAATTTACTGACGATCTCATTATATGGGATAGTGAAGTGATAAAGGATCAATGTAATCCTAATGGAACTTTAAATTCTGCTCTAGAAAATTTGGCAATTTGGTGCCGAGAAAATTGAATGAGAATTAATAAGAATAAAACTGCGACCCAATATTTTACTTTAAATAGACAGATTTTTACCACCATTATTAAGTTCCAGGGGGAAGTTTTGCAGATCAGGGATTATATCACCTACATCAGATGTATTCTTGATTCCCGCCTGAACAGGATAAAATACGTAGACATTTGAAGAAAAAGGTGGAACAGAGACTCTTTATTTTAGAGTGTTTGGCTGGCTCGCGTTGGGGATGCCACAGAAAGACTCTGCAGACGTATACTTTGAGGCTAATTTCTTGTTTTTTTTAAGCAAAAAAAGATATTTCCTATAAAATTCAATAATTTCTCCCCCCTCCCCTCATTTTTCTCTCTTTATTTATTTTTCACAGCTGCTTTCTTCCTTTATGTTTCTTAAAAAATGGGGAGGAGATCTCAAAAGGTAATCCTTCTTTTGGTGCTGTGAATCATTTCTTTTTCTTTAAACTGAACGACCAATTAAGGGGGGGGGGATATCAACAGAAGTGGTGACATCTACCGAAAATTTGATGCGAAGGAATTTTTTTTAATATTATTATTTTTGCTTCCTGTCTTTTCTTCTTTTGGTCTTTATAGTGCATTTGTTTTGGATAATTTATTATTTTTTTATGTATTTGTAAGAAATTTGGAATTGTATAAAATGTAGACTTTGATTTTTTACATTAAAGACTGGACGTGTGAGGGTGGTTGCTTCCCGAGTTATCGGATTGTAGCTCTAAACCCTCTTCGGGTGAGATCGGTTTCTCTGGGCATTCATCATAATCATTACTTCACCCAAATACGCCATCCAATACCTTGAGGCATTTCAGAATCAAGCCATGCGTATCATAAATGGTGCTGGGAAATCTTCTCCCGTCCTTGCTATGCAGGCCTTGACCAACATTGAATCATTTTACAATAAACACAGAGAATGACAGTAGTTTTATTTCAAAAACTTAAATGTTTGCCCAATAACATTTTCTGGAGAAATGATAACATGAATAGAGCTAGAAATTTAAAGACTTAGGGAGAAGTTATCCATGAAGGTCGCTTGTTCTATGGAGCTTTGTCAAGAGCTTCTATTTTGCCTCTACCTTTATGCCCTTTGGTTTATGTTCATCTTAATATAAATCTTAAACTTCATGTGAAGGTATTAAAGAGATAAATATCTTCCGAAAGCAATAGCTTTGCAAGTTATTGACAATCGATTCCCAACAAGTGAATGGCTACATGTTTTCATTTGCGGATCCCTTCTAGATAGATATGGTGCTGAAGCCCGTATCTTATGTAAATTGTTTACTTTTTACCTACCACTAGATATATTTACTTCTGCCTTTGTTTGCGAGATTCAAGCTATTACAGTAGTGGTTGAGAAGCTATCGCTAAGAAGATATGAATTCAATAGGGCTGTAATATTTTCCAATTCTAAATCGGTATTACAAGATTTATATCTAAATTAACTCTGTAATTCACAAAGAATTTTAAAATGCAGAACATTCTTAAAAAATCTCCTCATAAAATTTGTTTTCAGTGCATACCGGTTCAGTAATACATTGCTAGGAATGCACATACTTACTTTTTTGCTAAGGAAATGAGCCTTGTGATCTTAAGACCCACGAGAATTTCAGCCTTTAATTTCTTAAAGTTTTTTTATTTATATGGTCTGTAATTATAATTTTAAAATGGAAGCTGCGGAGATGCCCAAGGACAAGAACTGGTCAATCCTAAACGAGGACCCGTCCTGGATTAAAGGGGCTCCTAGAAATGCTGCTATATCTTATTTTAGACTTTTGACCGAGCATGACTGTCCGAGATCTCCTCTCAACAGTATTGGTATCACCAACTCATCGCACTGAATCTTCTGTGATTCTGGTCAGCCTTTGACTGCTGAACATTTGGTCGTATACCCTGCACTAATTAATTATATTGTCTCAAAATACTGGAGAGCACGTGTACTAATGACATAAGTGCTATTTTAGTGTGTGGCAATTGTAAAAAAATCTCAGTTTTTTTTTTCTTTTGTAGAATCAAATTCGATTATTTTGTTTTCTAATTTCATCCCGGGGAAAGACAAAATTATGTTTAACAAGCCTATAAATACATGAGAATAAAATATTTAGTACATTTAAAATAAACAAATTAGTATATTAAAACAAATAAATGTTTAATACATTTCATTGTTTTTGAATAGTGGTCATTTTCACGCTAGGTATTGAAGACACAATTAAAGACTGGCAAATTGCTCTTTTAGTTTCTTTTCCAGACAAATTGTCCATCAGAAAGAAGCGTATTTTTTTAGTAAAAATCACAAAAAAAGATTACTTGTTTATGGAATAGAATAATTACATTAGTTTTTCTAATTAAAACAGTATTCAAATACATTTAAGTTAATTCAAGTTGTGAAAAAAAACCCTTTAGGTTCAGCTACAAAACTCAAAAATAAAATAGCCGTAAGAGCGTATTAAAGCAAAAGAAATCAGAGCCAAATTCATGAAATTAATTAAAATGAAAAAGAGCAAAATACACTCCAGGCTAACTTTAACTATGTTATTCTATTTTATTTATTTATCGGATATTCACTATTCAGTGTCAAATTAATCTGAATAATTATAATAATTTTGAAAGACATTTTTTAATCTGAAAATTCGATAACATTCAGACAATATAATTCAATCTCTAACTTAAATTTACTGAAAAACATGGAGGCATACGTGCTAGTGTTCCATTTGATATATTTAAATTCGATAAAAGGTAATTCTTGCGAGATCAAGTTGAATAGATATTTGTAAGTAATTCATTTCAGACTCCGGTAACCCATTGGAAAGACTGGAAATGATTGTCGATAGTGCTTTTGAAATTTATTATTTTTCAACAGATCTCACAGTAAATAAGAATTGTATGGTATTGTATTTCATGCAAGTAGAAAAAGCCAATAGCTGCTTTCTTTGTTTCCTGGAACTGGCTTATCTAAAAGCTACTATTAAGATTTATAAAGTGAAATATCGATAATATTAGTAAAAATCAATTTTTTAAGGCACTTTATTAATAATTGAGTGAGAGAAGTGCATTTCATTAGACTGTCTCAGGATAACAGATTCGATATATAGGAAGTAAGCAAATATATGCATGGAACAAATGGAAGGTTTTATAAATAACATCATCAAATGCGTGGGTTTTAATAAAAAGTTAATCAATGTTCAATTTATTGTGGAACCCATTTATGATTTATATAAATATTTTCTTCTAAAGTAAATATTAAATTAACCTTTAATGGTCTCTTATTAATTTCTCAGATATTTGATTTCTAAGTATACTTTTATTTTGGTGTCAAACTTGACTGGTAGTTAATGTAAAATATAACAACTATGGTTTTAAGTATTTCAGAAAACCGAAGAAGAGGGAGAAAGAGAGAAAGCATGATACTCATATAAACACTCATGACGTCAAAAATCAGAAAGGGAGAAATGTGAAGAAAGTTCTCAGACCTGTTTCTCTAAAAGCATCTTTTTCCCATGTATCTTGTATAAATGCATTTGGTTATGAAAATTCACAAATGTGTAGAGGATTTGGAAACATCACAAGAATGTAATTTACCTGAATTCTCATGGTTTTGCGAGTAGTTGGGTGTCTTTAATTTGAGCAAACACAAAGACATAAAGTGAACTCTTATAGATTGGCAAGAAGTATTGCTCCAAAGTTGAGAAATCGATTCCAGAAAGTAGTGAATGTTATATATCGACCATGGCAAGGTCTACATAACATTCCAAGCACAGCAATTTTTCACTAGTATCTCCTGTAACACCAGGTCATTGAGACAAACAGGAAATGCTATTCACATGTAAAGATAATAACTTTTGACTACAGAATGAGGGTTGTCGAGCCAAATAGCACGAAATACCTGTATCCTTCGTCCGGTCTGTTTTATGCACGTATACCAATAGTTTATACATCCCTAACCTCAAGACAGCACGCTGTCAAAGAAAGAGGACTACTGGAAGTTCAGAATTAATAGGATCTGCTACTGTTTACTGAATAATATCGAATCAATTTACAGTATGACACTCGAAAAGCAGAAAGGGCACTCGAAATAATCTACCGTTCTTTCAGGAAAAATCACAATAAAGACGAGTTGGGTTGATGGCTTCGTCCAGAATCGGTATAGATGTATGTATGGATCTGTCTATTACGTTCGGAATGGTAGTTTTGAAGGCTCAGACAGGCGGACTTAATACTGAACCTCTTGTCGCAATTTACGATGCACCCATTCATGATAACTTTCTCTTAAAATATAATGCTAGACATGTCATATCTTGACTTGTGGAGGACAAGGACTTGAATATGAAACAATACAATGAATGGAGAGCATAACATGGTCTCCTGGCAATCGTACGACCCATTGCAGTGAAACCTATGTGTCCATTTAATGCATTTACTGCACGGAAGTTTAAAAACTGCACTTTTTACAGACCGAAGCGGTATTTTCTTGATTGTTTGTCATGAATTTATGAAATCTATGAAAAACAAATGTGATACATTAGTTGATGACCGTGCACCTTACAATGCAGTGTATATCTTTTTTTTCAGGCAATATTTTAATGTTATTTTCATATTACCAAATTTTTGTATTCATTTTGTATTATTTCCATCGTTTCAAAGACTTAAAGCTCTAATAACATTTCTTTACGCTTTTTTGTGTTGCATTTTAATACATGTATGCTTTCCATCTTATGCCCCGACTTCGTAGGTTTTTTTTTGCTTCTGCGCTTTTCTAATTTTTGAACAGTGTGTATATATATATATGTGTGTATGTGTGTGCGTTTAAAAAATTCAGAAATTAGAATTAGCTTATAAGGTGAAATAGAAAGAGAATTAGTTTATAAGGTGAAATAGAAAGAGAATATGCTATAAAGAATAGAAAATATATATTTTAGCTATTAATGCAATATACATTTCTTTACATATTAAAGGTAAAATCAATACTAATTTGTTCAAAGAAAAGTTTTCTAATACGTTGCAAAAACATTCTATGAATTTCAATTCTCGTTTGTTAATAGTCAAAAAAACATTCATATTTTCTAGATATTTTTATATTTTTTTGGCCTTGTAAAAATGTCTCATTGTATCGTTTAAAATATTTACTGAAAAGAAAAACAATTTAAAAGACAGTTTTGATACTAAAAAAATAATTGAAAACTTACGGTGAATGTAAAGGCATTTAAATATATTTTTCTTTGGATGCAAACATTTCTTTTAAAGCAAACTGTTTCTTAAGCATATAGAACAGAATTATTTAAAATTCATAGGGAACTGCAGCCAAAGCTTTAACGTATTTAAGTATCGAATACCATTAAATGCTAATTTTACACTTACATAGTTTTGTCTGACCGTACGCATATTTCTTGTTCAATGTTTCATTACCTCAATAAAGTTCAAAGCGGACGTGTATATTTTTTCTATTTATATGATTTTTCAAGCAACGCAATCTTAAATTAAATTATTGGTAATCGATAAATTTAAGTTAATGTAAGTAATACTTTTATTCTATTTTTTGTTTTGTTTTTTTATCCATATTGTTTTGTCACAGGTGTATTTAAAGATTATTTGAAAGAAGCGTTAAAAATAGCTAACAAATATGGAATGATTTACGCCTGTATAATGTGTGTGTTTACTTATTTACTTAACTCTGTATTTTATTGAACTTTAGTTTTTTTTCAATGAGTATTTTTCAGTATTTCACTAAAATACTATGTGCAGGGCCCGATGTGGCACAGGCTGTTTCGAATTTACAAATTTTCTCTGTGGAAATTTCCCCTTCCCCTCTTAGTATTAGCACTTCCTTAGGTTGGTGCGATTTCTATACGAGATTCGTTCCCTTCCGCTTACTCACCTTCCCATGGGCTTTTACCGAATGAATAAATTTATACTCATAGGAATTTCCTATTTCCTTCTCGACGCCAGCACTTCTAGGCGTCTAAGCGCGATGTGAGGGATTTCTATTATTATGTTATTAAATTTCCTTTTTTCGAAATCCGACCCATTTTTTTAGTTCTGATGTTCAAGTGATCACAACTATAAGAAAGCCATACACAGTGATTGAAAAATTATTCTTTAGAAAAAGGGAAGAAATTGGCTCATTTTAGTAAAATCACAAAAATGCAAAATATAGTTCTTTTTCAAAAGGAAATATAGCGTGTTCTGGCGAAATAAGCCATCTTTTCGATTCAGGAGACTTTTTTCACCGGATTATGTCCTGGCGCTGCACGGGCCTGTACGAATGCAAAACATTTTGACCATAGAGAGAGAAATTCTCCTTTCTTTTTCGGTTTCAACATTTTCTGGTGTGTGTATAATTTCTATGCTAAAGTAATTAAAATTTCCTTTTCCAAAATTTTTTCCATCGAAAAGCAAGTTATTGTATGATTTTTCAAGTTTTTCGCAATTTAAGTCTCGCCCCTCCCCCAAATTCACCCTAGTTAAGGTAATGAACCAAACAGGCGTCAAACCTTGCTTACTTACTGCTTAACTGGCTTATCGTGCTGACTACCGAAAGCTGATTGCAACCGTTTTACCCGTACGATATGCACCGATTTTTTCTTCTTTCTATCTTTGATTTGCACATATTTTTATTATTTTTAGGGAGAATATTAATAGTAGTGTGGTTTTCAATTCCTACTATTAGCTCACACTCTATATTTATCTTGTTCAAATTTTCAATCGTTAATAAAAGGGATTTTAAAACACTCAATTGAACTGAAAACTTATATACACGGCTTTTTTGGATGACAATACAGTAATTTAATTATAATTAATAAAAATTAATTGATTAAAACCTATTTTTTTGAAGAATTACAAATACAGCCACGTTTGCATGATTTTTGGTGACTTAGCGACCCTTTTGGCAACTTGTGTCAAATATAAAAAGGCTTTTCTCTCACATTTTAAGGCCCTCATTTGAGCGGAAATTTTCTATACACTATTGTTTTGGGTGACAATATGATAATTTAATTGAAATTAATTCAAATTAATTGAGAGAAAATAATTATTTAAAGAATTACAAATACAGCCAAGTTGGCTGTTTTGGATAACAATAAGATACTTTAAAGATACTTAATAAAATTAATTGCCACTTAATGTTGTGATTCTGTCATATGCATATTTATATTTATATTAATTGTAACTATTTAATAAAAAGTAACTGAAATAATTTCTTTTTTTGATGATCTAAGTCGAAATTGACTTAATTTTTTTTTTATATTACTTGTTAAGAAACGCAGTTTCTTTTTGGCGCAAAAATACTTCTCACCCGGGATTTTCTTTGTGGTGAAGGCAGGAAATTTTCCTTGAAGTCAGAGATTTAGATTCTTGAAAATATCCGATAAAGAGCAGGCAGTGGCAAGGTGATGTGCTATTCCTTGCTTGAGAAGAAATGAAAATGTATCCAAAAAATCTGTCATTTTCTCTATCCCCAATTAAGAAGACAAAAATTGAAAAAACCAAAACTTTGGTTATGAAAAAATATTTCGTCCAAATGCATAATGTTAGCGAGATATGTAAGTACAATTATATTTTTTGAATAGATCTGAGATAATTTCATATTTTCTTGAAAATAAATAAGTTTAATATTAAGCATATTTCGAGTAAGAACTTTGAATAATTTTCGTATAAATTATATCCATGTAATTCAGTTATTCGCAATTACGTGTAATTAAACAATTCATGAAATTTCGCTTCAATGAATGTATTTATTGGTGTGAAATCTCTTGAAGACATCTCTTTGTTTTCTTACTTCCAACGACTAGTATTGCTTGTTAAATCATGTAAACGAAATATGAACGAAACCAAAAATTTATTTTTAAAAGCTTTTTTTATAAGGAAAGAATGTGTTTTAAAATAAAATTAAAAGACGAATGATAAACCAGGCAATGTGTAACTTTGCCCAAGGGATATTTAGAGAAGAGATTTTATAGAATATCTAAAATTACATTTCAAGTACAACACATTTTTTGACATAAATTATTTTGTTTTAGGAAAAATGTGTAACAGACAAAGATGTGATAACACACAGTTGACAATAAAAAATATCGGATACAACAAAAAGATGTTATTCAATCTTATATGCCTTAGAATATTTATTATTTATGCTTCTGTATTTTTAATTTAAACATGCAGAAAATATACACTCCTGAACAATTTCTACAACAACAATTTTGTGTAGAATTTATTCCCTGGTGTGAAAAGAGAAAAATGGGCCACGAGTATTACACTGAGAAAGGTGTTTCGAAATAGAAAAAGACGTGAAGAAACTTTTTTTACTCACCGATTCTTTGCTGACAAATTGCATTTTAACACTATTGGTGTGGCAGAAATCTCTCCGAAACTTCCTACGGATTTCAATCGACTGGAAAAAAAATCCCTTTGCCTATTCCTCGTTGATTTCTGTCAAAGGTGTAATGCTGTCATCCGTGTATTGGGAAATACGGGATAGGATTTGCTGGCATGGCGAAAAGCATGCAAATAGAAAAGATGCATAGGATCTGTATTTAAGAATAAATAAAGGAAAGTATATTATTTGAAACGTATGGAAATTCTCAGTTTTGCCAGAAATTTTCAGAATTTGTAATGTACTTCATTGCCCTCTTCTCATCATTATTGAATAAAATATTTCAACTTTTGTAAACATATGAGTGGGCCTTATTTTACTTAAAAGTTCAACAAATGCTTCCTTTTAAAATATTTGGAATATGATTGACGAATTTATATTTGAAAGATTCTTCTTCGCTACATAATGAATAATTTTCATTAAGGTTGTTGAGTATCATTGACTTCTTAAAGATCTTTGAAATGTGATCCTAAAGTTCAACATTAAAAAAAAAGGAAGAAAAATAAATTTCATCCTTCTAAATTCTCAACTAAATACAGATTAATTATTATGTAGCTGATAAGCACGAAATTACTTGTTTTGATAGACAAAGCTATAGATTTGGTATTAAATCAACGTCTCTCAAACTGTGGGTCGGGAGGGCATATCTCTACAAGAGGGGTGCAAGCATATTGAAAAGTCGAAAGCAAAATGTTATTTAAAAAAATCATTAATTTACTGAAAGAAAACAAACAAAATACATTCTGACACAATAAGATATAAATACACATTTATACCGATAAAAACACTTATAAATGTATTAGTAGTGCAAATGCATTTTATAATTAATTTAGCAATACTAAGTTAAGAACAAGTTTAATAATTACCACTGACACACCATGACCTTATCATATATAAAATTATTTTCAAAAATAATACTTATCTTGATTTGTACAGTTTATAATTAATCCCTTAACTGTTGATTAAATGTTACGTGATTCGCTTCCCAATGTCTCCGTTATCTATATAGGCGTTAGTATGGGTTGTATTAGGGGGAGGTAAAAAAGGAATAAATAAGTAAATATTGTGAAATAAGTAAATCCTTCACAAACACTATCAAGGTATTTTTATTGCATTCCAAAGCCTTCGGAATAATTTTATGAATAGCAGTGCACAGAAAAGATTGTACTTCGAGAAGACGTATATATACGACTGGGGCAATTATCGCTTTGATTAAGCGTGACGTTTATATACTTCGTTGGTGCTTAAGAAGTTAAAGTCGTGTTGTAGTTTTTGCCTCAAAGTAGAGTATTATTGAGTTCAAAACATTGTTATTGTATGAAGAGGTAGGGGAGTGTGATGAAACTTATGATTGAATATTGGGTCGAAAATATTAAAAATTTGAGAATACTGTATTAGATGACTTATCCCCTTTCATCAGTAAAAATCAGCGATTGCTAATTTCAAGATCATTTACGCAAAAATAGGAAATATATCACTCGATGACTCCTTGTCTAGACTCATATTGTAAGTAAATCGGGTTTCGAGGATTTTATGCTATGAGTCTCAAAGAGCAAGACAGTTTTTTAGGAGCGAAGAAAATTTATTGCAGAAAAACAATCCTTGTAATACAACATACAGCACTAGAAATCGCTTAATGAACCTCAGGATGTCTTCACGCCTTCTACGCCGCTCTGACACAACGATTACTATCCAGAAATAAAAATACGTCATGTATTCGAAGCAACTATTCTACAGCTCAAGACAATTCTCACTCTTCAAGGTTAAAATAGTACTTGTACCCATTGGCGAGTGACTCCCTATTTATAGGTCTCGCGGCTCTTTCGAGAAAAAATCCGCTTACGTCATACATCGGGACCATAATAGCTTTCTCCAGTAATTTCCAGAAGCATCCATATGGTCTCAACTCCCAAAAGTGGTCACTAAAAATGATGCCAAACTGACTCTATCGCTAACATTTATCCAAGCTTAAATTGAATAGCCATTATAGCGGTGTTGCTTGCGAATTTTAAAATTTTGACAACAAATACACAAAAGAGAAAGTAATATTAAAGTATTAACCATCCAGAATTAATTATATGCACTATTTTAAGCATTTTTTACATATAATTTGCAAAACGGGATTATAAAATAACATAGCATTGTTATTGGACTACATTTCCTTAAGTTATATAAAACTATATAAAGTCTATATAAAAACTATTTCCGAGTATTTTTATATTGGTTTTTACTTTAAATAAAAATGAATAAATTATAACAACAAATACAGTTGTTAGATGGCGGCAATGGTTTATTTTTATTTAATTAAATTATTGCTATATTAGGGATGTTCCTCGAGAAATTTAAAAAATCATACATCGATTTTTGAGATAATACATGTTAGGAGCCGACTGGGTGGCTTAGTTGGTTTGTCGTTGGCTTTGAACGCCTAAGGATGCGGGTTCAACCTCGGATCCCGTCCGTTGATTTTCATGATGTGGAAATCGGCAGCATCCATGTCGTGTGATTATGTGGCATGTAAAATTCCCTTGAGTGCTTGTTTGACTTAGGTGCTCTTGGCAAAATTACTTCCTTCTTACGGTATTGTATCGTCAGACCTCAGGTTACTCCTCTGGGGAGAGAGGAAACTGTGCGTCAAAATTATATTCGGTGATTGGTATTAATCCTATATGGTGCCATACTA